>LUCH01002295.1:18372-64293 GCA_013368495.1 Paragonimus heterotremus
TAATAATAATAATAATAATAATAATAATAATAATATAGACTGAACGTCACCCACAATTGATCGGAGCCGTCGCAGTCCCATAGACTTTGCGTCGGTCCCTTTCGAAAAAAAGCAATATAGTCGAAAGTGGTTCAACGTTCATATATGAGAATTCAGTCGTACCTAATGTGAGGTCAATGGCGCAGTGGTCAACACGATTGTCTCATGAACAGCGTGGCCTGAGTTCTAGTCCCGGCTGCAGTGGCAAGGATATGCACTACTGACGAGCTCTAATGAGAGCGAAAGTCGAGTCTAGTGTTGTTGCTGTTCGAAAGGGGTCGACTGGAAAGTCTATGGGAATGTGAAAGCTGTGGTCAGTTGTGGGTGATGTTCAATCTATATGAAAATCAAAATCCCCTACTACTCATCAATAGTAATAATCTTAATAGAGTTAATCTCGCTGATGCATAATCTACTGGTATTTTATATTCCTATCCCGATTAGTCACTTAATACCTCGTGGGAAGATTGCATTTCAGGTGAGACAAATGGCTGGTCATATTTTCCAATGCGAATATCAGTGTAATCTATTCTAGGTCAACTTGACTAGTACACGCAAAGTTGATGAGCAATCTCCGGATGCGACTGAGAAACTAGTGAACAACTAGTTGTAGCCGATGACGAAAACAATGAAAGTCTACATTGGGTAAATTGAAAATGTTACTTCTAGATATATACAGTCAAGTCAGTATACCCCATTTAGATTTCTGATGGAGAACTATGTTCGCCTATCAAACCTGAGAGTCAGCGTTCACATCCCGGTGATAGGTTCAAACATGACTAGATTTTGGATTTAATCGAGTAACACTTCCAAACAGTATCTCTTACATCGTTATATTCCTTTTTCTAGTCCACCTTCTTAATCACCATAGCGACCATCGTTTTGGCAATACATACTCTTGTCATAGCAACCACTAGTCACTGCTACACACCACCATAATCCAGGTTAGCCTGGTCAACAAAAGTGTGTTGTGTCGTTCGATCTATATCAGAATTCATTCTGTCAAAATTAGCAATACACCTGGGGCCTCTAACCTGTTCTGACCACTAAGTTGGTCATTAAATCGATAAGTAAATTTTATATGAATAAATTAAAAAGATGTGATCATTTGTGAGTGAACTTATCTTCAGTGACGAGTGCGGACTACGATGGAAACTGATTACAATGTGATCCCATGGTACATTAAACTGGAAGACGCTGTGCAGTAGTTGAACACAACAAGTGGTGTCATACACTAACGGGGAAATTGAGAGTGATTCGTCTCGGTGCGCTCCGAATATCACTATAGCTCAGATCCGATTGCACAGAGAAACAAAACCCAAGTTGTAAACATAGCAATAGGTTGATGTTTAATAGAGTACAAGCGTCCAAGAACCACAAAAGATTCTCAGACCATCAAAATCTATTTATATGAACCTGAAAAGAAACTTATCAACTGATCTGTAAGTGTCAGAGAAAAATTGTGTCAGTTTACGATTTACCGTTTCAAATGAGGGTTATTTAAATGTTGCTTAAATTAGAATTTCAACGACCAACAATTGCCTTTCAAAATTGTTTAGAAGAAACACTGCCAAATCATTCGAGCCCTCTTCAGGTGGCATAGGTGTGTCTACAGTCTCTTCGAGGGATTGGCTGTTCCATCTAATATCCAAAGTGGTGGGCTACCAAACGAATGGCATTTTTACTTTAAATGAGACTGTACGGTTTATTCACATGTTTGTAAAGAAGTGACTTATATTGAAAGCAGGAAAATTATGAAACAACATCTCTCATGTGTAGATCATATCTGTGATGAACTAGACGGCGTCAGCTAATTGGATACCAAAACAGGTGAATGTATCGAATCACATTACTCACGCAGTGATATAATTTTTGTAATTTTTGTAGTACAGTACAGTTACTGATGGCTCAATGAGACAAAGTTTTCAATGCTGTTGCCAGAATATTTCCAAACAATTTGGGTGAGTGTGAAAACAGACTAAGACTGTCCTGACAAGTCTTAACAGTAACAGAACCATTTAAGACAAAGATTGTTCCGTGAGTCCAGGTTCAGTAATGACGAAGTACTCAAACCATGACTGGTTTTCATTTCCTCTCTTACAGACCTGCGTTTTAATCAGAGCTGTTAACGGAGTCAGTGTTCACCAGAATAATGTGAAAAAGAGAAAAGTGGAACAAGATATCGAATAAAACCATATATATATATATATATATATATATATATATCGAAGAGGCTAAAACAATTGCTTCTCAGTTTTGCTTGCACACTTTCAAGAATAATCTGAAATAGCTTTCCACAGTGACTAATTCTCAGTATGACCTTCAGGCGAACTAGCGCAAGTAGTCAACGAAATCAATAAACATTTGATAAATACATAATTATTGTTAGCGAACAATATAATTGGGGATCACAACCACAGTGATATCTGTCACATCCTGCTAGGACTGTCTAGACTAAATAATTTACGGCAGCTTTCGTATTCTCATAAACTTTTCATTCACACCACTTCGAAAAGAAACGTTAGACCCCAGTTTTGTTCTTGTTGGAGCTTGTCTATATAACATATCCGTCGCGACAATGACTAGAACTTCGTCCACGTGCTCATGAAGCAACCATGTTGACAACTGCTTCATTGGTCTCATATTAGATGCGATTGAATTATCATATACAAACGGTCCCCCACATTCGTGTGTGGGTAGTATGAGTGGTGTTCAGTTTATATAAACCAAACTCCCCCACTACTCACCAGCACCCAAATAGTTTAACGTTATTCGTCAGATTTCCTCACGGTGACCGCAACGTGTAGTCGAAACCAGCAAGCTCGCGCGGGTTGAATTCGAATTGTGTGACAGTTACCTTAACCATTTCCGACTAGATTTAGGCAGACATACAATACCATCTTGATACTCACATTCAACCTGGTAAGCCATACAACCGTATGGCTCACGTGTTGTTTATTCTGATTTGTTACCGAAGGACTTCATATTTCTAACTAAACCCCAAAACCTCCATCTGATTACAGTGGCGTTCCCCGTGAACGATTCGTTGATTTTATTGTTTCTCATTAATTCAGAATATCCGAACAGTTTTTTTAGAGCTCTTTGGCCTACCCCTTTTATTCTAATCTCTCCAAACGTATTTCTACATCTTCCACTAGATCCCGGTAAAATCATTTGTATGCATCCGTTTTTTTTACTAACCCTACGTTTTTTTTCTACTTAGCTCGACTTCCGCATAAATCTAACCTTCCACCCATTGAACTAAACACAAAACGGAATCAATAGTTTTTTCATGGTTGATACCGATTGTGACCTTTCCCCTGACCTGTCCACGTATCTGACTACTATAGCCATTATTCTGCGATACAGACGAACTTACTTAATTGTCCAACATCTGCTAAGGATAAATATCTGTAACAAATGTCAAAATTTCATCTCTCGGATACATAAATCATGTTATTGAAAAAATCATACATTTCTAGCTTTACGTGGAAATATAGAATATCGTTTGCCCAATTTCAATCTGGGGTCAGTGGTACCAACTTGGGGAAGAAAAAGCGCGAAATGAAGAAGCTCCCATTTGGAGGTACTGGAAAATAGGCCAGGCGTGAATATATCGTGTGGTCCATGTACTTTAAATAACAATCCGAAATGCATAAGCAAAACGACCTTACTAGCTAGAAGAAGTACTGAAACTGAGTGAGATAGTGCGTGAGATAATGGCGTGAATATTATCGTTGTTTGGCCCAGTTATCTTTGAAGTGAACACATTTAATGATGCGGGACAGTGAAAGTCATAAGAAAGTTGTTTTGTTGGTGACGCCTTGCTTTCACTTATACCTCAGTTTTTTGTCTGCAAGGTGTAGGCACTTTGGTGCTGACTGTTTAAATATGGACCTAGCTATTTTCTTGTTTTTTTGTTCTCTTCGTGGTTGTGGGGCAGTTAAGCAACAGTGTAAACCACTGATGTATTGCTGATTATTATGATGAGCATGAGATAGCGCCATCATCCGGGACTGCGTGATTGAAGGAAGTGGTTCCGCCGTTGTGATTGGCCCTATACAATAGGTGTACAAAGCAAACGACCTGGAATGTATGACAGTAATCGGGATATTTTAGAGAGGCTGCACAAGCTTTGGTCATTACAGTGTCAAAGAAAGTCAGTTGACGGCTTCCACAAATGTCATACCACGCTACACGAGAACACCTATCTACTGCCTAGTCTAAACGACGGTAAACTCCGACCTGATCCGCACACTCGTCTGAGTTTAATTTATCTGATTACGTATGAGGCTAATTTTGGCAGTTAATTTCATCGTAGCCTGAATGTCAACAGTTCGGGTGGGTATCTTGAACGATTGTTTACTGCCTGGAAATCGGCGTCACGTGAGCGTATCAGGAGCGCACTCCTTGGTATAAAGACAGAAGGGGATGCGCATGTCAGCCTGTGGTGTCATATTTCAGTTTTGTCATTTTTAGTGTTCAGATGTTGTGGATATATTTCCGGTACCTTATATTCTGTAGCAAGAGAAACGTTTTGACATGCATTATCGTTAAAAATCTGTTCGTAGATTTATAGATTGTCTTACTTTCTTGCCTCTGTGTTGGTCGGTGAAAAATTGTGTTAGAGACGGTTTATATGTGTAAAGAAAAGATGAATGGCAATGCGTAAAAGAAAGCCTCAATAAAACTGTTGTTTGTAGTCATGTCTGCAACGAACACTGAAGGGCAATGAATGAATATTCTGTCAGATACGTGCATTCAAGGACCTATCCTACCGGGCCACAGTGATGGCTAGAAAACTCGTAGTACAGATTGTTTTTCATATATGCCGATCAAGTAATGTTCTAGAACTGTTCAGAGTGCCATTATTAAACAAACCATAATTAACAGGGAGGCTTTAAACACGTTATTCGGACGTCGCTCCGACACATCCGTCCAGACGACGACAGTTCACACGACTGACAGTATACCTATGTCCATAAGGGCTGAGGTTCGGAACGACAGAACATTGGCGAGTACACATGTATTGTACTGATTTATATTGTATTACGTTTGTCTGTTCACGCTTGACACCAAATAGTTAAGTGTACGTGATACTTCAAACTCAGACTGATCCGAACTTATCGTCAGTTTAAAGGAAACTCCATTCGATTTCAACTAACTTTTTTTTCAACGACTAGATCAATAAATGGAAGTGTACTGATGAGTAGTCGGGAATTTAGTTTATTTCAAGCTGAATATCACCCAAAACTGACCGTAGCTTTCACATTTCCATAGACTATCCAGTCGACCCCTTTCGAACAGCAACAACACTAGACTCGAGTTTCGCTCTCATTAGAACTCGTCAGTAGTGCATATGATCGCCACTGCAGCCGGGACTAGAACCATGACCACGCTGTTCATGAGGCAGCCGTGTTAACCACTGCAACATTGACCTCACATTAGGTACGACCGAATTACCATATATGAATGCTCAACCACTTTGGAGTATATTGTTTCTTTTCGAGAGGGGCCAACTGTAAAGTCGAGGGGAATGCGACAGCTGCGATCAGTTGTGGGCGATGTTCAACTTGAAATGGAAGTGTGACCAAAAATTCCTCTCTGAACTTTGCTTCCCAAACAGGAAGCTAGGCTGAAAAATATATATTATCTGCCATAGAAGTCGGTTAGCCAGTCCACCGTGTAAATGAATCATCCCAAATAAAACTACATTGTGAAATCGCAGCGACGAAATGCAATGACCCTTTCTGTTACCTTAGTAGGATAGTCAGACTCGTGTACTGTTTTGATTCGGTGGGTTATGCTTACTATGACTTCAGTCCTTTCAAGTTCAACTATGTCAAGCAAGCCAATAGAGAGCAGCCAGAAAATAGTAATTTAGCTCACATTTTTATACGTCGTACTACTGACATAGTAGGGGTGTTCACATAATGAGACAAGGACTTATGAGTGTACTGCATAACTGTATATACTATCGCAGGACTACTTTCTTCTATAAACAGAGGGAGGGAACTAGAAAAATATACCTCCAAACATACTCTGATCGTCTACCAGTCGGCCATGACCGTCGGCTTATTATCCCGTACAATAAAAACTGTTTTACACTATTTCTGGGAAGCTTGATGTGGCATACAATACCACCCGTGTGCACAGCGATACCCGGAATGAGTCGTCAGTATGTTATCTAGTGCATCCTGTGGCTAGGTAAGCCCCTGACTGCTAAGTGAAATAGAATTTTGAGTACCTGGCTCTAGGTGTGGTCCCAAGAAAATCCTATTTCCTTTTGATCTACAATACAAACTGTTGATTAAGAGATTGCAGTTGGAATCCCTCGTGCAATCTCAGGTAGACTTATTGTGATATATAACATTCGTACGCCGACGGATCTATACAGCACCAGACGGCGGGAACACCGCATCTTAGTGATTGTGATAGAAAAGGGCTGTTACAGCATCATTGTCGTAGCTTTGAGTGAGACATGGTTTGCAGACAGAAGTGATCTCCGAAAAGCAGAGGCTGGTTACACCTCCTATCAGATCGGTTATCCGACAGAAACTGCTCGAGAGCACGGTGTTTGCTTCGCTGTCGCCGGTCACATGAGCATGTTACTGACAGATGAACCACATGTTATCAGACCATTAACCATGTCCATAAGCCAACGACTTGGTCGTGGAAAGTCTGCGACTCTTCCCGGTGTTTATTGTTGAACCATGCGTAACACAATTGATAAAAGCTGTTATATAATCAGCTTCCTGCCACAATCCGGTTGACACTGTTGAGTGACAAGCCATGTGTCCTTGGCAAGTTTAATCAGTGAGATGGAAACGGCTTAGCAGTCTAGCCGGTAGTCTCCGGACTCCACGACATTGATGCAGTCCAACAAAACTCTCACCTACTGAGTCCTACTGAAAACTGGCCATTACAAACGTATGGTTTCAGCTAGATGTAGGCGATACCACTACGTGGACTCATCCATTTGCCTGACTACGTGACCGTGTACCAAAGCGATGGTAACGAATTGCGTAACATGCGATCATCGCAGGGAGCTGAATGTGACATGGATGATAGATTGATCAGGGCCAAGACGTTTATACAAGTTTGAAGGCTCGTTTATTGTGGATTACTTGAACAGCGGTAAGAACGGAGTGTCAAGCAGTTGGCAACCTGAAATACGAGGATGGTTTTTCAGCTTTCAGTCATTGGTTCTTTCAAAGATGCTGCCATATCCATTACCCATGGAGACATCTGACAACATTTCAGAAAGAAGAACGCAGCAATAACCTTTGGACCGTTGAGGATCCAATGTCAGAAACACCCAGCCTGATTAGATAACAATACAGTCATCTCGAGCCTGGTACAAAGAAAAGTGTTTGCTACCTTAATGTGAACCAAGACAATGCAGACAAAGGTGGATATTGTGTGGCACTCGTCGTCAACTCTGAAGCGTTTCACGGAATCAAGGACGACCGGCGACAAAACGTGTATGTGTATGGCTATGCTGAGCGGTTCGGTCAAGGTGACCCTGGGTCAGTTCGTTCGGTTGGGTAATGCATTAGCATCTCCTACGGGAAACCGGTAGGCATCATGATAACCTGGCGCAAACACTTTTGCAGCCTACTGAATCGGCCTGTTGCTACTAACTGAATGGAAGTGCGTAACCCGCCACAGCAAGCCATCAGACAGACTTTTGCTGTTACCTCGGACCTGGCTAGGGTTCTAACAGCTGTTAGACATCTTTGAAACGGACAGTTGCGTGGTGAAGCCGGGTTGACGTGAGAAGTTTTGGAACATGAGGACCCAGTTTTGGATCGTGCCATACACCAGATGGTTCGTTCCATCTTGGAACAAGAAACAGTCCGGCAAAAGTTTAAAGATGCTATTGCCATGCCTTCATCTATAGGTAAGGGACATAAACAGGTGACAGACAATTATGGGACATCAGCCTGCTGAGCTGTTTGGATTTCTGGTATGATGTTCGTCGCTTACCACTTGCATTAAAAGTGCCATGAACGCCGCCAACTGCTCTGTGCTCATTGTGTTGATTTCACCATGGTGTTTGATTCCGTGGGCCGCGAATCACTGTGGTTGGTGTCTAATAAGTTTGGATATCCAGGTAAGTTCGTCAATTAAACTGAAATGTTGCATACGGAAAATAAGGTGTATGGACCAACCTCTGATAACTTCCAAATTGTCACTGGTGTGAAGTAGAGTTATGTCTTAGCCTATACTTAATTGCAAAACAATTGGTTGCTCTTTAAAACTGGCAGAACGGTATTCAAACCGAATATTATACTGATGATCGTCTGCTAAATAGCCAAAGTTTCAACACTCCAAGCGTGTTAGATGACCCGATCTTTCGGATACTATCTTTCGCAGATGACAATGCGCTATTTGCACACAGTGAAGAACAACTGCTGAGTCGGACCACTGCGGTGACAACCGCCACAGCCAATTTTTGTGTGGATATCGATACAGGTAAGACATTTTCTTTCCTTCAGCCTTCTCCGGACGTAGATGCTGCTTCCACATCTAGAATCAACATCAGTGGAGACAGTGCGGATGGTTGCGCAGATTTTGTCTATTTGAATAGCAACATGTTGAGAGATTTCTCAGCAGACTGTTGACTTCGAGCTCTTGTGGTGAAGGCTAATACTGCTTCCGAACGTCCGTCAAGACGTTTTTAAATGAATCGCAGTCTGAAGATTAAAATCAGTCTGCTTGCCTTTCGCGCAATAGTGCTGTCCACGTTGCTGTAGTGCGCTGAAACCGGGATATTGTATCGGCGGAGTGTATAGTATCTGGGTCGTTACTGTCTGCGATGTCTGTAACACGTGCGGTGCCCGGTGTTCGGACATGGCTCGGAACAGCGTGGTGCCTCAATGAGCAGGCACAGACGGGAGTTAACCTGTGTTTATGCAGAGGTAGTGAGGTTGACTGGAACACGTCCGCAGGATGACCGACGAAAGAATTACGAAGCAGTTGCTGTCTGAGCAACTTAAAGCAAGTAGGTGAACTCCTGGCAAGTGATGCACCACAAGCCATTTGTGGTGACGGTTATGTATGAATGTCTATTGATTTCGGTCACTGTGACAGTTTACTCCGAAAACAGATGCTATCAATCATGTATCTGAGAGAGAGGGAAAACTGTATCAAGAGTGCTTGGCTGCTTGTCTTCCATATACAGTCTTTCACCATGACGAGGCCAAGTGAATCTCGAATTAGTTGTCAGCAAAGTTAAATTCAACACAACAATGTGCCCCGTACAGAGCTACTGATTCACCCTGTTCTGGTTTACTTTTCTCCATCTCCGTTAGGAAGGGTACACGTAATAAACGTTCAGATAGGACGTCCGTAAGCATTGTAGTGCGCTGAGGGATACTCAGGATCTACTGAACTCGACAAGATTATAACCGAAAGCAAAAGGCTTCCATTTCCTTGTTCCCAGGATTCTCGAATCTTCTCTTTTGGCCGTTATAATTGATCGACGAAATCTAGGCAGAAGCTTTAAACGACTGTGTCTATCTATAGGTGGTATTCAGAGGGGTATAGAGTGCTAACAATTACAGGTTTTTATCCAACTCTCGCTTTTATTAAAGCCACAAACTAACAGGTTGCAACAGTCGATTGCTCATCAACGTAGCTTTCGGCTGTTGAAACTAACTGTAAATAAGCATCGCAAAATACGATGTTTATACTTATCGAAAGACCTGATTTTATCAGGCCAGTTAAGCATCCAGGATACTTCCGACTATCAGTAATTTGCTACGGTTAGCCGTGCCTCTAGTTTGATGACTAAATTCGTGGAGGAAGGTCGTCGAGCGTTTAGCCATGTCTGGAGCGTAGGTGTTATGTTCAGTCAACAACTCTGACAAATGACAACGTCTAACTCGATTATCACCCGTCGTGTTGTGATTAATGTCTTGGGATTTTCCTAAGTTGAACCGCGCATGAATAGATCAACTCCGTCAATAAGTTTCAACATTTGGACACAGAACATCTTCAGATTGCCCCATTTTCAACTGGATCATCGCCATTCATTTTTACGCACATCTTATCTTCTCATCTCTCACTGTCCAAAAGCTTTGTGAATACCAGGTTCGACCAAATCATAAGCAGTGCTTCACAGTGTTGTGAGAAAGAGCGATCATGCTATACTACTCACATCACTGCTATTCAGTAGTGGGCGCCCGAACATAGATTTTGACATTAAAGCAATCGCAGGAAAAATACAAGAAGAAACATCGAAGTGCAGCATTGCATGAAATGGTTCTTGGTACGTAAGGGAACTTAAAAGAACTGAGCATTTGCGTCTCTGGCAACCGTGACGGTCTGGGCCCAGTACCCTACGCAGATGAGTGTTTTTGTTTGTTGTCTTGCTTAAACACAACCTAATTGTTGCCTTCCTGAATAAACAACCCTCGTGCCATCCGCGTTCTTGGTTCACAACAACAGTTAGAATCCATGGTGAACTGATGGTGTCGTTAAAATTCAAGCCAAACACATTCAATCACTCAAGAGCTGATCGTAAAGTTATCACTCCAGTAACGATTTATAGTCAAATGTTACTTTTGATCCCATTACTACTGAAGATCCAGTGTAACTATATAAGAGGTATAATGGCAACTAGGTACAAAAGTATATTGCCTAGCAAATAACCTTACAGACTGTGATTTTATTTCGACTAGTGTTAGATCGATGATGTCAGACAGATAAAGTCAGTTATCAATCGAGTCGACAAAGCTTCATAAACCTGTATGGTCCATCATCGTGTATACTGTTGTTTGTAGTAGCCTTAAGTCATAGAATCTTTCATGTTAATATGAATCCTGCTGTACAGTAGATTATATCTCGTGTTTCTCGTAATTGCTCCCAGTCTTTCAGTGTTCTTCTTATCGTAACAGTTGGGGGATTCGATGGTCGGTCACACGAACTCAAAGGTTACAACAACCAATCAAGCTCTACAAACATAGAGTAATTCTAACACAGGCCGAGACTAGACTGCTACCTGCTTAACCACAGTATCCTTTATCGTTCATCAGTCTTGAGATGACCATTAGCTGTAAGTCTGTTCCTATTCCATAATGAATACCTTTTGGTTGTCATGTAACATCTTGTGTTAGTGCGGAAATTAGGAAGTTTTCTGTTTACTGTAGCTTTGCCACCATTTGCTTCCCCACACCGGTCCACACTATAAGGTTGAAAGCCATATAATAACGTCTGTTTGTGTCAAACAATAATGGACTGAAATGCCTTTAGGCGTGTTCGTGTGACACTCTGATATGTGTTATGGCCGCACAGTTCGGTCATCGATCGATAACATTAATCGCAAACGTTCTTGCAAACATATACTGGCTGAGCTGATGTCTTTTGTCATCTGCGTTGCCCTCTCTTAACTCACTGTTCATCCCTCTTCCGATGGTTCCTGAAAGTAATAGCATCTAGTTGATGTGATCTCCTGTCACTACTTGTCAGAGCATCTGGCTTGTGTTGTCAATTTTCGTATCTCATTTGCAGGCGTTGTGTTTGGCATGCCTAGAGCGTGTGGTGGACTCGCAGTGCAATCTATTCATGGGCATACCGCTATCATTCAACTGGTCCACATAGTCCAACTAGTAAAATTTGGACAAAGTAAACGAAATCTACAATAAATGCCCCGTTAAGTATCCGGTTCTGTCAGGCAATAGAAATTATTTATGCTAGAGGGAGATAGCGAATTTGTCTGATGTAGTGTCAGTGATCTCGATTTTGTTGTTGTACCAGAATGTGTCAGAAAAGCGAGTTGATTATACATTCGTTTTGGGCAGGAACTCAAGTTGATTTGTACCCACGTGGTATTTAACTTCTATGACATTTCAGTGGTTGTTCCTTCAATAATGTGTTATAGTTTTTAGGTAAACGATGGTGAAATAACTTTACTGACATGATCTGTTAATTGCGATTGCAAATACGGTGTCGACCATGTTGACACATTGGTTCCACGACGTCTGTATTCTATTGCATTGTGAAAAAGAGCGAAAATTTTCCTGTGAATGTAACGAACCTCTGAGAGCGCTAGCTCCGGGTTAACACATGGAGACGTATCGAGTATTTTACGTGAACAGGCTTAAGTCAGTCTATCTCTAATTGTCTGTCATATATAACTTGCATGTTTTACGTTTGCGACTGATGAGAGTAAACGAAATGTTAACATATCGCAACATATGTCTTCTTTCTGCGCTGATTAAGTCAGTATGTTCAACTTCAAGCTAAGAACGTGGCCATATGAACCTTTATAGCAGATACTTCGGTTGATACATTTTCTTCATGGCTATTTGATGCTCCGGCTTTCTATCCACGATTACTCAGGGATCCGGACATTAATTGAATTCGAATTCACCACACCATTCTTTTACAAGCCTACCACAGCAACACGGGAAGTGGGCAGACCGAACGGAATAGACAGATGGACAGCACTCCCTGGGTGCCGGTCAGATAGCCGCGTGTTTTAAACCAATCGGACATCTTCCACGGTCCACGTGTCACCAAGTTCGAGTGTCCGTAGTGCTCGGTGTGAAACAAATAGGCCAATCATTCCGGTGCATCTCTGTGTGTGTACACGTTTGTGTGCTGCTGCGTGCTAGGTACTTATGGGTTTATCCACCCACGCATGCAAGCTAGCAAATACGATGCTGTGGTTATGCGTGTCCTTAGTTGTTTGGCCAGTCGACTGACGGTTTCAGGAGGATACGGTTGTCGTAAGCCGGAAGAGAAGTTTATTGTTGATCGACTCATGAACTCTGCTTCATCGTACGCAGTATCACACAGCCCATACAGCGGCAGAAAACGAGCTTGGACTAGCCGGGAATTAGCTTCAACCTATCATCCACGACACGAACCCGGAATGCATGTGACGGAAACCACCACAGAGCCTCAATTCCCTCCGGTTAAACGTGTGGCGAACGAACGCGAACGAACACGGACAGCCAGTGTGAATGATGCATTTCTCATGCTTCGAAGTCTGATTCCCACAGAGCCGATGAATCGAAAATTGTCCAAAATCGAAACGCTGCGACTTGCTTCGTCCTATATCTCCCATTTGCATGCGGTCCTCGTGACTGGTAACGATCCGGCCGATCAGCCGTGTCTGAGGCATCAGCAGTTGCCCCCATCTGGATGTGCGCTTGGACGTTGTCCGATCACGCGCACCGATCAGCAACAACAACAACACACGTCAAACGGAAAAGACCAGCATCGTCCCGTGTGTACATTTTGTGTGACTGAAATGAAGCAACATCAACGTGTGATGGCCGAACTGGCCAATGAACTACTCCCAGTAAGTTCAAGCTGTCAATGACAATCCTAACGGGTACGCACACTTACCTACCATCTTTGTACAGTCTTGTGACTGCTGGCACACATGGAACTTCACAGAACTGCAAACGGACGGATTTCTGTTGTGTAAAGACCACACACGTACTAATGATTACATCCATGTTCCTGTAGCTCTGAACGTGCAAAGTGAGTCAGGTATCAGATAAAAAGTACATACTGTCCAGAGTGAAGTATTCACTGTACACATTGTCGCAATTCAATTATGGAATCTTCAAACCAAGTGCAATATATTCTCTTTTTTTTATTACGTTTCGAAGTTGTTTCACGTACAGTCAAAAAGAGAGGCCATCTAAGATAGATACAGGTAACAATTAAAGTTCCTTGAGCCACTTCTTAAATTGAATTTCCAGTCGGAAATCTATTCGTAAGAAAGAAGGGAAATGAAGGAGTCATTCAGAATAAAACCACGATACACTGTCTATTCGAGCTCCTAATCTCCGTCAGACTAATCCCATCGTCCGGTCATCAGGGCCACATAGATTTGAATGGCATTCAGAAAGAAACTGGGAATTATTCCAGTTTTGCCGAGTCCAACCAATTAAGCGTATGCAATTTTTTTGAAGTCTGCAATGAACAGTTCCTCTCTAGAGAATCTTGATTGTTACACGTTCAACGTCATTCAGATTTTTCATTCATCTGAGCCATTTCGCTGAGCTCATTTTTGTAGGAATCACTAAACGAGAGTTTCGTTTGCTGAGTAGAACAGTAATGCATATTGTTATCCGCAATTGAACTCGATTGATTTCGAAGATGGTTTGCTGACCTCATATCAGATTTAACCGACCAATCAAGGTTTTTTGAAAGCGGTGTTCATTGATGATGTGTCATCGTTTGCTATTGCCGTATCATCTCTCAAACTGATCGTAGTAGATTGTGGCCATTGGTTGTTGTCACATGCGAGGTAGCCAAGAGTGTAGACCTGCAAATCTAACCGAGCTAGTTTATTGGAAAGGACGACGGACGTTTTGCGCCGTTGAAGCCGTAGAGCTATGCTTATTGTGCCAGAGTTTACAACAGTAGTTTCATTTACAGTGGACATACTGTTGCCATACAGATTGATAGGAATGGCCATAAACACAGTTGTGCTAAAATGTGAACAGCTGTTGGAGGTCAGGCTTAATCCATGAGATGCGATCAAGTTTGATGGTTATTATTCAGTCTTGTATGTTGTGAATTCACTGCCTGTTAGGATAAGCTGGTGTGTTCAACCACATAAGGAGCATAGTTTAAGACTTAGATTGGAGCAGAGAGGCTTTGCTATTCAAAGTTTGTATCGTTATAGGTGTACACTGAAGTTCAATTCTACGCTTTTCCGGTGAGTCGGCCTCGGCGACAGACTTTTTTGATTATACATGTGAGGAACCATCAACTGGTGATTAATAACGCCAGCGAATAAACAGGAGTGACTGAATTGAGCGACACAGGAGCCTCCTTTCGATGTGTATTCCATAACTGTTGCTGTCCTTGGCAATGCTAATTACGTCGCTCATCTAGAAGAGCAGTAGAAGCGAAGGATAATAAAACAACAGTCAATTGGAAGGAACTGCCAACAGTTGGTTTGAGAAGATGTTGAAACATTCCTTGCCTAGAAAACCAAAAGAACGTTTTGTTCATGTGCAGGATCTGACTATATCATCATGCCTACACAGCCCGGTGAAACACAGACGATCCTTAGTCCGCACCTGGTTTTACAGTGCTCGCGAAATATGTACATTCGACAGACTTGCTAGAGACCGAGTAGTATTAAGTAACAAGACATTTGATCTAGCTTTGGGGTCCAGGCTATACTTCATGCATTGTGTCAGTCAATGAAATGCTTTAGAAGGCCGTGTCCATGAGGATAAACATTTGTCGACACTATAGTACTGAGGGCTACAGTGCATATGAGCTGTGCCAGTGCATGTCAGACATACCCCTGCCGGCTAGTTTTGTATGAATACTCAAACCTAAACCATCCTTGTCCTGCTGCTTCCACAAAAGTGGTGCCAGATACCTTGTTAGAAGGTTTAACAAGCACACCGACCAGACTGATGGATCCAACCGTAACTCTGTAACTTCCTCACGCCTGGTAATGAATGGTCATCACAACGAACTTAGTGTTTCTGGTAGTGGAAGGCCGCACTTAATCAAATTCATCGGTGAGTTCACTGTTCACTATGGTCGCTACCTACTTTGTGCTCACGGAGACGGTCACTCTCGATGGCAAAATTGTCTCGGTATTGATCTAATCACATGATTACCGACGTTCCAGTTCGTTCTATTTTGCAGTTATCCCTATTTTGTTTAAAACCTTTTACGTTAGTCTGTCAAGGGGAAAAATAAGAATACACGAAATATACTCATCATCTCACAATCTGTGTTATCCCCATAGGGCAGAAATGCACTCGATTTAAGCTTAGACCTATAGACACATTGCAGCAATGGCAACGTTTTGCTTACGGAACTTGTGTGCATATCCTCCAAGTATTGCAAAACAAGCCTGAATACCCGGGAGCATCCGGTCACGAACAGTGGTTTAATGGAGCTAGTATACGATATCGCTGACCGTGCCCGTCTATGGGCCACCTATAAAAAGGCGTGCAGAGTATTGCACCTTTCAGACTATGTAGTGGTTGTGAGTGGATTTTGTTAACAGTAACATACGGTTTACTGAGTAGTCTTAATTCCGGCTCTCTACCCTTTATAAAGATCAGGGGTGTTCTGATAAGCGGTTGCTCTATATGACGGAAAGTAGGTTTACTGTCAACATTAGTGACTTGAGCTACGTTCCGTTCACATAAAAACAATTGAGCATGTGAATTACTGTGTTTGTTTAGGGATCTGTTAAGACCATTTTGGAATGACATTCGTTGATGTCATTCGTAGTGGTTTAAACTACCTATTAGGAGTGCTTTGTAGTGGACTTCCATGAACAGTACCCTTTGTCTAGGTCGCAGCCGAATGGCGCGAAGTAGGAGTTGGACAAATGATAACAGCAGCCATATAGAGTTCCCGCTGAAGATCGCGTTCCTTTTTTAGATTGGAGGTTCAGTGACCTGCAATGCATACAGCTAATGATGTTAGAACATACTGTAACTAAGCGAGTTCAGTGGGGCGAATTTTGCCGTCCCTTCACTAAGTTGTCTACTAAGTTAAACCGGTAACAGCACGGACGTTGAATGCAGATTGCTTTCAGTATGGATGTAGTCAACTTCTCATATGCAACTCGTTTTTCACATAGTGCAGACATGCCCTGAGGTACATTTTTTTGACTCGACGTAATATTCCTGTGTGTTAGACCCATCCTTTTCATCGTGTATCCCCGAATTTGATTTGTTGTTTTACTCCTAGTTATACAGAGGTTACGAATCTGTATCAACCACTAATGTGTAGTTGTCAACGCATCGGAGTGCGTAGGCAATGCAATGAAATGAGACATAATCTGATGTTAGTGTACAGTAGAGCTGTGTTCTTGGTTCACCGCGTTACTTGATCACATGGTAATTCTGAGTGTAATTCGTGCAGCAGTCTTTAAGTTTGCGATTTGTAGCCAGCTGCCCAGACTATTAATGAGGTCGCGAGTGCATACCATTTGAGACTAGCTCATTATTATCTAGCAATCCGCCAATCATCTCTTCCCTTCTCTCCGCTGTTCTGAGACGGCTATCTAATCAAAAGTAGCTGGTAATGAGGCAACTTGTGGGAGTGTTTACATTTTTGTTGAGCTGTACTGTTAAAATCTCAACGGGCAACTACACCCTACTCATACATCTCTTGCGAATCAGTCTCCAGTATCTTACCGGAACGAACGTCGTTAGCTCACTGATGAAGATTAGCCTATATGCCTCTTCCCATCTAAGATGGGCTACTCCTGAGGTTGATGAAATGAGACTTGACTGTGAGCAATCGTTCGGGGATAGATATTACATCTCGAGTGCAAAAGTCCATTCATGTGATTGTAGGCATCCAATGCAAACATGATAAAAAGTCACCAAGTGTGCACAACTAATTGATCCGTGGTTCAAAGCATCTGTAGCAGTTTGGTTCGCTACATTTGCGTAATATATCGTTGAGAAGTACTGTGGAGAGAGAGGGCTACATTTTGAGGTGAATGTCCCAACTGCTGTTCATGACTTTACTGACCTTCTTAAATAACCTATATACAAAGCAGTCCTAATCGATCGGCACTTAAATTCCGGTTGGCTTGGTGATTCCCAGACCATAGCTACCTTTCCAATCACTGGGTGCGGTATGGTTTACTCCAGCTGAACGTTTCTCATTCGCCTTGCAAATCTGACTCAACCAGGTTATGCTGTTACAATCTGAAAACTGTAAGAGTTGCAGTGTATCACTTTGCTCCCTGTAGTCAACTGACTTCAGACTGGTTCTGTGGGCCGATTTTCTAACTGCTAAAAAATACAGCATACAAACAATTTGTCCGTTTGAATCTCCACCCTCTCATCCGAATTTTCACCAACCGAACGTATCGGCTAAATGGTTTGGTCAGAAAGACGAGCAGCCTAGTTTCAGCCTCTTAAGCAAAATAATAACAGTTGCAGCTCCGGTTCACACGCACATAAAAAAAAGACGTACAAAGTGTTGATGCGAAGCTGGAAGTGTTTGCCTAGATGTAACCGACTGTATTCGCTTCGCAAAGCAGCTTGCAGGTGGCGTCATCAACATCAGTAGCACAAATACCAACATCACCGATTTGACGAACAACAGCCGATGAGAGACAAACATACAACTGTTTGTTGGTGTTAACTAAACAAAATGACATCAACTAACAAAACTAAAGACAGCATGACAGATTCCGTGTAGACTCGCGTTTAGGAGAAACAGATTCCAGTGTAATGTACACAAGGTTGTGTAGTCGATTCAGTTCACCAGAATTAAGGTAGCTGACAGTGAGACAAAGACAGTCGCTTAGTTTTCAGCTGACAAGAATGTTTTATGACATGACCTTCACTGACAAATAAATGTCCAATGAATCTGTCGCTTGTTGTTGAGATCACGATGAAAGTTCAATCCAATGTTCTACTCAAATGAACTGATTAATCACGATACTATCACTATATCGGTAGGCGAGAGGATACTCTGCCGCTGATGGCATAAATGTGGGTGCTTCGGTTGCCTTCCGTGCTGTTTCTATCTTCACCAAATGACAGATGAAAACAATTTCGAAGCTGATCACATTGCACTGTGAGGTTCAGATCATACTTAATGTGAACAAGTCACGACAGCAAGTTCATTTCAACCACTAACCATGTGACTGATGAACGGGGTTGTTGGTGACGATCATGGGAATCATAGGAAGTAGACAGGTTAGAGAAAGCCTACAATGTTCGTGTACATGTGGCCCTGTTTTGGACAGTAGTTCAAGAGCACAGGGCCGAGGAAGAGTAAACAAGATGAAAACAAAACAATTGATACAAGCCGTGGTGGTATGACTTAAACTGGGGCTACATAAACTTGAATATAGATAGAAAACTGTGACCCAGACGTGAAGACCAAGCTTGAAACAAACTCACTTCAAAAGGTATTAACTCGTTAGCATTGGCATCAGAGGTCTTATACAACTTCAACATTGTCCTGTTTACCAGGCTGCATTACGGATAAGTGGCTCAAGTGATCAGATGACAGATTCGGGCAGGATCTTAAGGGCACTTTTTTGTATTTCTACCTATTCCCTGAGTATTACAGCTTTAACGAGTGACCTCAAAAACAAATATTTGTGCTGAGCGTAAGAATAAGCATCAGGGCAAGCGGTTAATAGTGTAACAATCTACAAACCAAAGTAAGACCGCTTCTGACATGTTTTCCAAAACGTTGAAGTAATAGATAATTGGGCAGCTGGTCTGTAGTTGATAGGCTGTTTGAAATCGCCCACCATAAAAATGGCTGATACGAAGTGGGTCTTCCAGACCTTCAAAAACTTGTCTTTCTGTGGAGAACAGCTGATTGACTCATCTAATGGTCTTGTTACCTTTTCGGTGCATCTTTCTCCATCGCTTGAGATATAAGCTCATGACCAATTAGGTGACTTACTATCAAAAGCAAGTCTTTCTAGCTTTTGATGCATGAAACATGACATGACAAATTCAGTCGTGATGTTACTAGGATTATTGTTTCTAGTGACGACTGACACGTTCTCTTAGCTGTCGTCAAAGAGGCTGGCAGACTGAATTCCAAAAAGGTTACCCATTTCTAGATCAGAGTTGGTCAAGCAGCTGTGGGTTCAGAGGATGCATTCTATTGCATTCATTTAAATTGTTGTACAACAATTACTGACTGATGCTAGAACTACTCAACAATTCCAGTTGGTACTGGTGTTTATCTTTTCGCATTGTTACTGTTGTCCGATTATGAATACTTCAGCAAACGACGTACAATTGCACAGTCATCTCTAGTTGATATACATTACAAGCATATCTCTTTTGCGTATCGCCTAATCGGATTGTGCCATCCGTGTAACTGCGGTTGCTTTACAGAGGCGTACTTACCGACAACTACAGTTGCCAGTGGTCGTAAAAAGATCACTTACAGCTTCTAGTCAACATATATCACTCAGTTCCTGTGTTAGGCCTTCTCGGTTAGCTTTGTAGTAGTTGTGTGCGAAATTGTTAATGGAGGACCGAGTACATCTCGCTGGTTAGGTTAAGATTAATGATCCCTTGATTACTGCGGACGACGGTGGCAGTGATACAAAGGTTATTCACCATATGTGACTGATTCAGTTAAGCTTAAACGTCCTCTGGGAAGTTCGCCAACGTTTAAACTCCTCAGCAGTTCCTACTAAGTTGGCGCATATGAACACAGCGTAAAAATCAAACATTCCTGCCCAAACTACATGCTTAGAGCCTACTGATTAGGCAAAATCGATATTAGCCGAATGTTTACCAAACGGGTTTTCCCCCCAAAAAAAACATCGGAAAAGAGTGTTCAGAAAATTGTACTACATTGCTTTCTGATCGGTAAGTTTTCCTGAACGAAGAGAGAGATACTCTTCAGAGAACCAGCAGTGTACGCATTCTTGGGCTGGCCAAAAGGGTAGACGGCTAGACGTTACTTGCTTATTACAAACTATTCTTTCAGAGGCTTGAGAAGACCTGCTAGTTACCATGCGTTCAAATGTGTTCTACTCCTTTCGCACCCCCTCTAGTTTTATCAAATTTGCTAGTATCGGAAACTTTGAGACTGCTTCAATTATCCTTGTCAGTCGGACGGCTATATTTTTTCAAATTTTCGGTGATTTTCTTCTCCAGAGCTTGACTAAACAGTGATTGCTGATACAAATAACCGTAAACCAAAATGTAAAAGCGTTATCAATCATCAGCTTCAAGGTCCCAGTGCTTGTAAACATTCTATTTGCAAAGTCGTTCACGCCTCATCAGCAGATATCCGCAGCGTCATTTTCCACTGCTGTCCGATCTGCAGCACACAACTCACCAGTGTAAATGACTGCTGTGGCCTGTGGAGAGTCAAGAAGGTTCGCTCAGTTGCCCAGGCTTCAGTAAACTCACACGATCCGACATGCCCTAAGTACACAAATACACCTTGCTTACGACTGTTGGTTGCAACGAGGTAAGGAACCCTCAGAGACAGTAGTATAATAAGCGAATACTTGTAGGGACAGAACTATCTCCAGCGTCGAGCAACATTACAGACCACATGGTTCCCAGGCACATGCGCAGTGGTTAATGGTTATAGGGCACATTTTCAATATGTAACCCGTAAAGTGGTAAGATGCAGTAATATACATCCCATTACAAACGTGTACGGCAACACCACATTTCCATTATTAACAAGACAACGACAGTGTTTCTGCAGCATCTTCACAAATGTTTTGGAATTTGTACGACCAGCTACCTCTGGTCCAACGATGCAGTCTGAGGGCACCATTGCAATCCGAAATAACCGTATAAATTTTTCACTATATTCCATCCCTCTGTTTATAATTATTTTGTCTACAAGGGTTATTCAGACCAAATATGATTTGCTATTTGTATTTATCTGTTTTCCTTGAAAGGTGTCCGTTTTGTGGCTTGATTTTAGGGCAGATTTTGATAAACGATGTGGTAGTCGTGACAGTTTGTGTTGAGGTGTGTGTTCCCTCGATTAGTTAGTAAAGTGAGCAAAAGAGGACCGGTATTTAGTGCTGTATATACTTATTTTGTGGCCGGATTCATAGATGAACCTCCTCTTATATAGTTACAGTTATCTCCAGAAGCTCCTAGTATCACTGTGGCTTCAAACTTATTCTAATTCCCTCGGATTTCCTGGCCACATTAAGTTGGAATAGTAGAAGGTTTGATTTCTGTAATTGTGGTTTGTAGTTTGCCTTCACTTTGAATAGCGGAAGTCTGTTTGTGCTGTTCAGATAGGCCATTCAGTAGTAAAGTGTTGTAAGGTTTAGTACTTCCGTCTTCCTGACACAGCATCCTTATATTGTCTGCTGTGGGAATGTACATCTAAACAACTGATAGACTTCATGTACCATCAACCTTGTCGTACCTCAGTCTTCCAGTTGTTGCAATTCATTGTTTAGTTTACAGGTTAGGCAGATGAGTGACGGGTTAGACGGAAGTGGGCTATGCTAAACCGGAAGTATCATTATAGGAACGGAAATCCTTAGACCGCTTGTACAGGTTCACCATTAACGAGGACAGGGTCCATAAGACAACAGTTTTCTAGCAAGCGACAAAATAGCTAGCGTCAGTACCGGAATAAACAAAAAAGGAAAAACGTACAGAGGTTAAAGAAATGCAATACTATGAAACCTATAATAAGTAATCGGAAAATGAATTGAAAAACACAATAATTAAAACAGATGAGCTAATGTTTATTATCCTTCTCCACGTCTGGCAACATCCACAATCAAAGATGGGCTTTGGTCCCTGAACCCCAGTCAGGAAACCTGGCAAGTTACACTGAAACAAGTTTTGACATAATTGTTTTCAGTCTTTGAACTCGAGTGATGTAATATACACCAAAATATCGCTTTCGGTGAGCGCAACCCATGTTTTTACAATATCACATAACAGATTACAAAATGATTGGATAGAGCCATGTTACCAAATTCAGTCAGAAACAGTCCAGATGTGTCGAAATTCAACTGTTTGTTCAAAGCAACGTGAACAAGTTCAGCGGTGAGTTGCTACTTATCACATCACTTACAAGGTTGCATGTAGCATGATTACTGTTAGGTCACCCAAGCGTAGACGGGAGCAGTCATATTACTCAAACTCCTAACGTACGAATGATAGTCGGCATCATTACAACTGGTTTTTCTTAAACATAACTGTTCCAGTGAAGTTCTTCAGTTATCCTAACAATCGGTTACTTCGACAAATTGCTGTTTCTAAGCCTATAGTCAAAAATTACTGCGCTTTGCAGCTTAGAATTAATGCAAAAACATAGACACGACAATAAACGGCTTAGTATAGATGGAAATACTTGTAGGTATGATCATCTGGAAGTTTCCTGATGAAAACTTTGATAATAGTATGCTAATAGTCCTTAGAAGCGGCTGAACACAGTTCTTTCCGCTTACTTACACAATGTTGTCGATCCCCGTGACCGTCAGTCGGGAAACTCCAAGACTAGTTTGAGTTGGCGCTTTTGCATTCATCTGTTTTGATAACAGTCTTTTAGGCCATACGGACGTGAGTCGCTGACGCTAACAAAGGTGACGTTTTGAACAGATCGACTATTGTGAATCAGATTTTCTCGGCTCCCTACACAATTTCCTAATGTTACCACATCACAGTTGATTCCGTCAGAGAATGGACTGCCCAATCAGTTTGAGCAAACAAAATCGGAACGTGCTGTTTGGGTCTGTTTACGGGAGTGCTGTTGTTATTCCGTGTGTGTATGTTTATGTAGTGACCACGGTAGCTCGGTTAGACCCAAACAGTTACACAATTGTGTAAATGCACACCGAAAACGCATGTGAATTATCGCGGTTATCTAATCCGACAAAGCAACAACCGCATCCGATTTATCATCTCTCCGCATCTGTACCACTTCCACCCCGCCCCGGTTACAGTGAAGCCAAGGTTGTACTGGTCTGCGACTATGTGGAATGAGGTAGCAAGGTTGGGGTAGAGGACAGTGGCATCGAACCTAGACAGTGTGAATCGCTCGACGCTATAAACCAGACCTCACCAGAATTCGGACTGACGTGATTATTTCCCGCGAAGCAAGTAGAAGAGTACGGGTATGAACCCACAAACAAATGCACACTGACAAAAGAGTCTGGGTGCGTTGAAGCTATTGAATGAAACAGAAAACCCCCTATGAAAGCAGACGTGAAATCACCTCGGCGTTGTCACAGCGCGGTGGCGCGTGGTGGTAACCATGGCAGCCTGTCGCAATGTCAGCCTATCAAGTGTTCGTTGTCTGCGTGCGACGATCGCATCGAATGCCACAGAGTGAACTCTTCAAATATATGTGTACTAAAGACAGTGATGGTAAACTCGCTAGTTTTAATCGACCGTATTTAACCAACACGTGCACGAAAACGTACGGAGTTCGCCCGATAGATTTTGGTTTTCGTCGAGGTTGAAACCGATTTCTGTCGACTCTATTAACATGTTTCGCGACATTCGTTTGCTAATCAATGAGCTTTGTCGTTTGGTCATCCAACTGATTAGGTGGTTAGCAGAATACCCGATTGACATGTTTGAGGCTATAGTATATTTTGGCACAGCAGTTTGTTTGTCTTATTAAACCCGTCGACCAAGGAAAATCATTTTTGAAGGATTTTGACTTACTTCACTACACTCGGAGAATAAGACCGAAGTCGTATTAGCATCGCTGGATACCGTCTCGAAAACGTACGGTTCAATCCTACAATAGAGCGAAAGGAGATAATTTGAGCAGAATTTTTCTGTACACATCAATACACTTAGGGTCACAAAATACCCTCTCTAAATTAGGCCAAGTCTGCTGCTGATTACATGGACAACGGATTGGTGATCACTGACTCATATTTTGGTCATTGATTTCTTTTCGGCTTAGTACACTAATGGTTAAGTCAGACATCGTTCAAAACTGGAAATCAGACATTTTGATACACATACACTTTACTAAAACACTTTACATCAGCAGTCAGTACATGGTAGATTCATGATAAAACTGGTTTAACAACCAATCTAAATGTGGCTGAGTAAATCATACAAACTCTGGATTTCTAAAATGCTTAAAGAGAAAGAGTTAAACGCACACTATTAGTGATTTGATTTTTGTGGGTAGTGTTGCTCAGGAAAGGTGTTCAATACGGAACGTGTACGACTGTTAGGAATGCCAAAACTGATCGTTTCAAGTCTCGGCTCAATACGATCACTGAGGACAACGGAATGGTAATGATTTACCATGCAGGATACAGTATGGGCCTACATCGAGCGTGAACATTTGATGTTTCCAAAAAGACCGCTGGAATGCTGGAACAGATGCACGAGATCAGTACGCCACTGAGTACACGTGAAGCGATTAAAGATGAACAATGAGTCCGTTTGCATTGTAATTAGATGTGACAAACTCGCACTGATAACAAAATGAAACAGAATACCTTTTTCCATTATAATGGATCTCAACTCACATAAGTTTATGAAGTGAGTGCATTATACCACAAACACCCGTTTTCATAGTGCGGGGATAATCTTTTGCTTCATAAATACAATGATCGGGAGGGTAACTGAGTTTAAATGCGGAAAATGTTGGATCTTCTGACGTGGCTTCATAGCTCAGCTGGTGGTGCACTTGCCCGAAATGAGCATGATGTTTCCGCCAATGGTTCAAATCCACCCGAGATCCAGGTTTTTCACAACTGTGTCTCTTCTAAGACTGTTCGTCTTGTTTTCCACACTCGGTATATGTCATAAACGTGGAAATGACAGAACACAAATGCCACAAGAGCATACGTGAAAATCGAACCTGATGAGCGTCTGTGTGTGTGTATTATATGATCATCTCTTTTCAGAAAATTGGGTGTCTGCGGTCTCTTACCCATTCGTTTCTTCAGCTTTATTAGTGTATTGTATGATGAATGGTTTGTCTGTTCTTTTCGTAGTCCAACCTGAATTTTGTTTTTCATCCTTATCCTCTCTAAAATGCACTAACGTGCACTCGTATACTGAAATGCTTCTTGTATTACATTCCACACATTTTTCTTCTCAGTTTAGATCTTGTCATTACAGTCTCTCTCTCTCTGTTTACTTTCCAAGAGATAAGGGTTTCCTTTTCATGCAAGCTGATTAATTGGCTAACCAGCATTGCCCGGCTGGACACAAAGACCTTACTCGCACAACTACCTGTCTTATTCCTTCGGGTTTACACTGGCTATGTGGTATGTGGGTTGTACCGCAAATGGTGCATCTCAAGGCACTTGCGGTGGTGGTTAAAACGTAGGCGTTCTTTGGTTTCGGTCATCGTGAAAGGCTAATCTGTTTCCGCTGCAACCAACCATGTATATGATTATCTGTGTACATCCACGCCGTCATCATCACCAACATTATAACAGCAGCTAACACTGATACTTGGTTGTCATCTAACTATGAAAATGAGAATACAGCCATAGATGAAAAAATAAGCGAAAAGATGTTATTCAAGTTTTAAAAGAACTATGTCCAAACCTAAATATTCAACATCAACGTACAGACATCTTGCAACGATGCATTACAGTTACAGGTGAGTGTTGGAGGACTTCGTTGAAGACCTCATCGTCGGTGCTCTACAGACACTTCATTTAAACAACGACACCATTCACGCCAGTACATCCGGTTACACATTGTATCAATGGTTATTTTTGGCCGTAGGCTGGGTGGGTTGTGAAAACCTAAACTTCGGAAGTGAACCTATCGTTCTTAGCCTAATTATGGCTGCTTTTAGCTCTCCTTGTCAAGCCAACTGCTGACCACTTTGTATCTTTCTCCGCTGAACTGGGAGTTCAATTGAGACTGCAGGGCGTGGTAAACAACGAGTTAGGATTCCCAATACATGATGTAACCGTTTAAAAACAAGTAATTTTAGAGCTTGCGTAAGTGAGCATGAGCGCTCCACAAGACCGAAAACCTATTCCCTAACATCTTGATTGCTCATCCACTAATATCATTTGTTCGACTAGATGTAGGTGTTGAAGAGTAAAACTTCCGAACATATTGCCAATCATCACCGGCAACTCTTAGCTGTCTGAAAATACATACATATATGCGCGTTTTGCGTTCACACATACATGTAAATGAACAAAAAGTCGACTTACGTGGATGTATCTAAGTTCCATAGCTCCAAAGCCGATTCGTTTGCAGCCGCAAAGATAGTCGAGTGATACGGAGACCATGAAATTGAAGAAACGGTACTCTGTACAGGAAAGGGATGGAGAAAATCTAAGTTGACTATTTAGGGTGATGTGTTCGGAAGTACAACTGAGAACCCACCACTTGGTTATTTTCTATCTCAACAGAGCAATCGTAGTCTTTTTCCCGGATGCCTGTAACAATGGACTGTGGAGTGACCTGCAGACAGGTTAGTGTTAATTGTATGGGATCCACCTCAAAAATATGTAGTCAGTGGTTAGTGGCACCATTCTTCGCTATACTAGAATTTCACTGCGGTACCGTGAATTGTTTATTACCGATGATCCCAGCTGGACTCGCCTGACAGCCTCCGGTCGATCTGTCTAACTACCGTCTGGTCATACAACCCTATACAACTGTTCACTAATTGCCTTTTGTTTTACCCGCTTGGTTAGTTAGACTGTCAAGACCAGCTGCTGAAACTATCGGTCACTCAGATGGCCTAGCCACTGACCATTTCATTGATCTATTTCTTTGATTTATACACATGCCGAAAATGTACTGTTAGCAGGAGAGCTGGTCTTTGTAGTTTATCTCGTTAAGGACAGGTCATAGAGTCACTCAGGAACAAGCCAAGAAAAGCCCAATTGAGCATATATATGTTACGGTTATGCGCCTGTTTGAAAGATGAATTATAGGGACGAGTTTGCAAAAGTCTATGTAACTCTTGCAATCAACATCATCCCGCTCTTCATCGTCATCACCGTGGGTCTACTCTCCAGGCCTCAAATAACCACAGGCAAGTTCGAAATAAATATTTATGTGCACTTGTATCAAGGCTCTGTAAATCCCGATCATGTGGATACAACTACCATGACATCTCAGGCTAACTGTGCTTAATATAGACAAGAGATTATCGTCAATGCTTACTTCGTATGCATATACAGACAGTGGTTTTTTATTCAGGCTCCCTGAAATTTACTCCGATCAACAATAATCCCGAATCCGTTTACTTTTCAGTGCGATTTAATACGTCATGTGGTTCGTTATTCTCATGCACGACCACAACAGGACTCGAAGAATTCGGGTTAATTGATATCTGAAACACCGAGTTTCCTCGATCTAGTTCACCAATAACGAAAAGTGACATATGTCCTGAGATGTCGACGTTTCGAAACACATCGTTTGCTAAATGTTTTCTAGTAAGGGTAGGAGAAAATGTAATCCACAGTATTTCTACAACACAGGAACAATTGTGGCAAACTTGTATGGCCAATTATGTCACCGGCATTCAAGCTACTCTGCAAAACTTCATGACCATGAAATTTCGTTCTGTGACAAAGTGAGTGATGTTCATTATGTGGTCGGTGCTGGTTATGTTTTGTTCATCGTGGATTCGGTAAACAGAATTCATTAGTTGACCCAAATCCATAGTCGCAATCGGTATATCATAATTGTGACATCAAACAGGTCAGCCGGAATACGGTTCTTAGAGCAAGAGGATGAAACCGGGACTACATGAGATAGATACTGCCAGATTTCTGAGCACATACACTTTTACAATTCAGGTAGACCTAGCAACAGAAACCCACACCAACTCAACTGGGACTGCCAATCAGGGCACATCCGAATAACTGGTCACGTGCTGGGTAAATTCAACGCCGTGGTTGGAACCGTCTAACTTTAACGTGCCACACACGTGTGATCATGGGCACCGCAGAACGAAGCTCAGGTCATTAGAGCTCTTCTGACCACATTGGTTACCGACACTAAAACTGATGTTGAGACTTGGTCTGAACGTGAAACTGGTTTTAGCTGTACCGGTTGCTAACCCATCAAGACGACGGGATTTGGACGTGTGGCTACATCGGTCAGCACAGCGAAATGTGAGACTGACTCAATGAATGACTTAACGACATGCATCGATAAACCGATGTAAAAAAAAAGGGTATAAATGAAGAACAGTGCTAGGGTGAGGTGTTTTTTCTACGACGGCTGAATGAATTAGTTGCTCTGAGTGGTGAACAAAATGGAAGCACATGTCAACACATCGAGCAGATCTTCATTACTATTTACCAGGTCACATTCACAGAGCAAGTGAATTTTCTAGCATTACTGTGTTTAATGGTTAAGCCCCAGATCATATGAATTTGGCTTCTACTTCGCGGAATATGTGTGTTACACTGGCTGGTTGGTAATTCTAGACTAACCCTAGTAGAAATCTTACAGGTCATGCATACTCAACAAAACCGTAACGATTCTAGCATTTGTAACTCTGTCACGGAGTTCAAAGAGACCTAAAGGCAGAAATTTCCGTGATTTGTATACCAGTTCGTGGCTGGAATCTCGAATCACCCGGATCCTGTCTGTTTGTGTGTTTCGATATCCAACGTTTTTTCTGCTGACCATGTATTAATACACGGCAGAGATCCATATAGGTGGAACTGTATAGCGGAATAACCTAAATCCATTTTTTTTTTCCGGCAACGTCGAAAGTTGTATTGGGGTTTTGGAACGACAGAAGACGTGCCCGCCGTCAGTCCCCTCCGGAAAATATGGTTCAAGGTAGTCGTATGTTTTTGTCGCAGCCACTATTTTTTGACAAGAGTTTATAACTGCCCCAAACCAGTTTTTGTTAAAGCGTGTTTGGATACAAGAAATGAGAAACGTTAGATATATCAAACTTTTTGTATCTTCTGACAGTTGGAAACATTAATAATATTGTTCGTAGCTCGATTTGAGGATTTAGGCATGTGGAGGTTTGTTGAGCTTGACATTTACGCTGTAAACGTTTAACCGCTGAACGAGGTGACATCATCAGTGCGTAAGTGTTTCAATTTATAGGACTAATTACGTGGGCCAAACCAGACGGAAATTATCAACACGAATTCATGAACACCAAATGTCTGTCAAGTGACATGATCGATTCTGTTTGTTCACCGTCCAAGATAATCAAACTGGACACATCTTCAACCTAAGTACCGCAGAAATTCTTACTCAAGCAAACGCCAGATAGTTAATGGAATTTCTCGACCCTTGGTAGTCATCAGTTGGGTCAATAAACAAACATATCCAGCTGGACAATATCTATGAGCCAATGTGTACCGAGGACTTGAGGAGATGTGAATGCCGTCAACCACAAATGCCGGCAAACCCGAACGGAGCAACTTGAACACATCGAACCAGTGATAAAAGCGGGACAATGGATGATCATTCGGATGAAATTCCAACATTGAAGAAGTAGCTGACCCAGTTGAAGGACAAGGACCACCCAATCAGATTCGTGGTACATGTCCAACAGCAACAAGAAGCAGCCAATCAGGCTCCAGATCAAAGGTTCACAAGGTATAGGAAGTAACAAATTGGACGTCAAGTTAAAATCAACAATAAACTAAACACTAGACAGCCAATGGTAATTCGAGTCAGGGGTCAAAACAACAGAAAGTGACCAGTCAGAATTCCAATCAAGAGGTCAACTCACTCCGGTATACAAGCGTAGGCATACATCACCCTTCATCAAACCTCACGCTCAAACCTACGCCCGGAAACAATTGCGCACTGGTGATGCTACCTAGTTTGGTGATGAAATGTTTACATCCGAAATGCCAAGCTCGGCGAACATTCCAATACCTTTTCGTGTCTTCTAGTCTTACTAACCGATGAAATTTCCTGACGTAATAATCTACAGCTCCGAAGTACACCTGTCTCTATGTTGCAGAAGCACATATGGTTTGCGGTGTAATTGTCTGAGCTGCATTGATGAATGTTTGCTACAATGAATTTGATAGTTCTTAAAATGTATAAAATTAAGATGAGATCGGAAAACGATGTACAGGCATTACATGAACTTCACGATTGCGGTTGCAAATTTTGCCAGCTACCATACAAGTTGATGCCTTGCACTTCCAAGTGAGACAAACTGACGCCAACACGTATGTCCTTTTTTAACAGTAAGTTTTGTTACAGCCTACTTGAGAATTCGTCAGTTTGTAAACAACAGACGGTTTACATCGTAAGTCGTTCGCCCTTATCCGTTCTTTTGTGTTTGTCAAGACCACTTGTATAGATGAAAACTGCTTAACAGACTATGTCGCAGTCGTACTAAAACTGTTATTGCCGAGTCAATCAGTTCAGGCGGATGTGCTAAATGTAACCTGCTCCGGCTTCGATGTCGTGACAACAATAAAAACGAAACTCATTGGTCTATGTAGGTCTTTTGACCAAAAGCACATAACAAAATCAAGTTCTCAGGAATGACTCTGCGAAGACTATTTTTGCTGCTCAATTATGTAAGAGTTCTACAATCTTAACATCACAATGGCGGTACCGAGTTCCGCCAGATTTGGTTACAATACTGGACTCCTGTTTTCATACACAATAGTCAGGTGCGTGGAATGTTTAATTCAAAGTCCCATCCTGAATCAAACAGCAAATCTACGGGGCAATATCACAAGAAAATCGAACCAAGATGTGACAAATTTTCGTCGTATTGTCAAACTAAAAACGATCTCTTACATGATTTGTAGAATATTATTACTGATATGTTAAAACCATTAATAAGTAACATATAAAGAACGTTTGTTTTCACTTTTAAAAGGAAATAGAAAGTATTTATTCTATTGACCACTGTTATTTTATCTCAAAATTTTGTTTCCCAAAGCAGCTTTATGGGTGTGTCGCATTTTTCTTGTCGTTTTATGATAAGTGTTATCCTAATTTTTAACTCAGAAAAAGAACCGGCTTATATGGAACGCTGTATTCAATGTTTCATATACCTGTGAAAAATGTACTGTGTAGGGCGAAAAGTCACCAAGTTGACATCAAAACCGATGACCTTATGGTTGTTTCGAATACTAATTGGTCGGTTGGCTGTGTATCCCAACGTTCTGTGAGGTGAACACATTAATGGTCACCGGGGCGACCTTAAAACAAAAAAACTATCGAAAATCGTCTGTTCACGTGAATCAGTAGGTGCATTCAGTACCTCATCCGTCATAAAATTCCATGAATTCATGGAGAATTACACCATAATATGTTCGTATGACATTTTCATAGGTGAATTATGGTGTTGAATTTGCCCGATAAACTGTATTGATGCATAAGCTACGACTTAGTTTTCGTATATGCTGATTGTTCAATATCTCTTAGTTCTCCATAAGTTAGTTCTCACGTTTGTCAAGTTCTAAGTTCATTGATGTTACTCACTTTAGATTCACTGGTCAACTGTAATAATTATTCACATTCCAAGTTGAACGGCATACTTGTCATTTGTTAGTAATGTTGATTCTCAAAATTCCCTCTATAGTTTCATTGTTTGTACGGTTACTTTGTCGCTGATCTGAGTGTATTCGGTAGCAGTAACGTGGTTTGGACCAGTCCTATCAACCATAAAGTAAGATTTGGAAGGCCTTACATAACCTATTCGAGTTGACTGCTGATTTGCAGACATTATTGAGTGTATCGATCATGTGTGATCTGGATCTGTGTGTGCAAGTTTAACACAGAGTAACAACCGCAATTGTCCGAAGATGAATATCCCTGATAATCAGTATGACAAAATTGGTCCATGAATTTAGACAGTCAAAGCGATCCAGCCAATAAACATACAGTGAAAATTATACTTCCATGCAATAATAGCTTACGCGTTAGTAACAAAACACTTCGGGTTCAAACGTTTCTGGGTGATATTTGAAGCGAACAGGCGTAAATCACCGCACGAAAAAAGAATGCATAATTTGCAAGATAGGGCTCGCATATATTTTTGTACATCTAGTTCCAGTAAAGTAAGCTGCGAGACGCTTCAACCAGCTAGGTGAACTTGTTCGAGGGTCAGTTATATATGAGACAGGGATGGTAAAATGAGTATCTTGGAGATATGGTGAACATCGTTTGATTCATTCATCCACCTGTCCATGCTGATAAGGTCATTCTAATCCAGACCGACTGTCGTGTTCCGGAGAGATTAAAATAGTTCACTCATCTGACTTTATTTTTGGATTTCTTTGTTTCAACCGCCGTTGTCAACAAGTCAATCATGCATACATTGAAACCACAGTCTTATCGGCTCGACGTTTGCCAGAGTAATTTAGTCAGCTATGTCAAACACATTTTGAACGACTTCAGAGCTAATAATAATGGAACACTTACCATGATTTAGGGGTAAGTTCTGCCTGTCAGTTTCCAACTTAAGTCTTATACATACAATTACGACGGTTCCCTTAAAAAATCACCTACCTTTCAAGCGGATCGAAAATGAACATAACTAATGCTTCTCCGTATGAGTGATGTTCGAAGCACGGTCGTGGAAAACATCTACAAGAACGTCACCGTTTGGTAGTCTGGTCCACTGTAGTCGTCATTTCATTGTACTGAGGAGGTAATCTTTCACTGAAACCTATTTGGTGGATTCAACCAACATTCGTTGGTTCATTCACTAATCAACCAGAATGATTTGCCAACTTGCATTGTGGCTCATGGACGAAGACGTGATCGTTAAGCAGTGGATCCCCCTGCACTTGATGGCTTGGCTGGCTGATTCAGTCGTGTTCTGATTGATCAACCTTATCAATCGATAGGCACGTGCCCATCCCCCTTAGCTGTTTCCCTTCAGTTTCTCATAAACTGAAATTGAGAAGACACTACTGAGGCTTCTGACCCAACTGAACGCAGGCTTCCGGTAGGTAGGCAGACGACGGTTAGTAAAACGTTTGCTAGTTCAATTTTCACGAACTTCAGGAGATAAAAACATCACTGAAACGCCCAGCGGTAGAACATCATGGATTGTTTGGATTTGCTTTCGGTAGTAAAAGCAATGATGTTCCTCATCGAGGTATGTAAGATCAACTGTCAGTAGCACAAAATAAGGAACTGGGATCATTAACAGTTCGACACCTTTCAGACTAACATGCGTCCATCTATAGATTGTGCGCTAAATGCTTGCAGGGTATTGTGAGGTATACGACAGAATTATCACTGGCGGACTACTGTTTCTTAAAACTATCATAAAAAGTTGGGGACGACTGAGTCTACATTCTGGCCGATCATATCAAAATGCAACCAACCGTCTTCCATCATCAGCAACGATGAAATCTTAATTCAATACAAAAGAGTGGACACAACTTACTGGACCACCATTGAGGGTCGATTAACCACATGTATAGATGGGTGTAGTTTATTCAAATCCAAAAATCTGGGCAATGTTATCCGTAAGTCACACCTAGGAATAGCCGTTTTAGATTATCCTAGCTGGCTGCGGAACTACTTTGTAAGTATCTTTGTGACTAATTCACCAGTAAGCTTGTTTACTGTACTGTCGAGAACGCTTCACTCTGAAAGTACTTCTTTGGTTCTGTAACTCACTGGTACTTTCTCATCTTTGGTTAGACATTAAAGTTTACAGGCTGTCTCACGAGCACTATTCATCCCACTGAAAAAATACATGGAAGAATGACCATCAAGTTAAAAAAAACTTCGCTTGCAATAGTACTTAGGTAGGTTACGTAAAACCTGAGTCAAGTCCTTATATGCTGTAGATATAACGGAAGTAGTTCAATTACCGCCATTCAGTTCATATGTTAAAAGTCTGCTTCAATGGAACACAGATTATCATCTGGGAAACAAATAGCTGAGAACACAGGAAGAAATGATTCGGTTAACCTTATGGGTTCGGCCGATTGAAGGTACTCTACCGGAGTCCGTAGTGACATCGCCAGCACAAAATGAACCCAAACACATACTCGACGCACACAAGTAAGATACCAAAATAAGTAATCAGGTAACCAGCAGTAGCGAACCAATCCTCGACCTTTCACCTTTGCAGCTAGCCGATGAATATCTCCAGAAGGCTGAAACAAGGTCGTGCTATGTTAGCTTGGTTGAGGTTTGATTTGTGTTTTTTCATCTGCCATTTTTGCGGAGTTTGTCTATGCTGTTCAATCCATGCTGCTGCTCATCTCTACCATCACTTGTACTTGAGTTATTGGCCTATTCATCCCTTTCTCCTCAAACTGCTTAACACAAAACAAGGTTTGCAAAAACTTTCCTGGTTTCTTTCAACCTGTGTTTTTTAAAATGAATTTTACAATAATGCTTGCAACTTCTTTCCATAACCTCCGGAAAAAGTTATATTTATAATTATGTACTGCTGACTCCTTAATAATTTGGCTTCTTTAACTACTTAGTGGCATGTTTGTTAATGATGAGGAATTTCTGTAGGATTGATAGGTTAGCGTTAATCACGCTATAGTAGATCATCATATCAGCGAGGTGAACAAAACAATAACATGCGCAAAAGTTCACAGTGTTCATAAACACGTACGATATTTGTTTGAATATTGATCAGCGGGCGTTGTTGATCCAAGTGCCATAGTTTTATAGTCCAGTCAGCGGAACAAGACAGAAAAACATCGGAAATAAACGGGGACCATTCGATCTGATAGACGGGAGCCTAGGAAAGGAATAATTGAATACAGACAATTGACAATAGGTTGACGTAAAATTATGAGATAATCACGTTTGTAATCAGCAATGTGATATAGAGTGAACAATGCTGAAAAAGTCTCCTGGGCCCTTTGGTGACAGTCACTGATGGTAACCACGGAGGTTATAACTGATCAAAGTACAAAGTAATGGGTGTTCAAATCCGTAATTATGATCGCGTAAATATTGATGCGTAACACAATACAACAAAGCTTGCCATAAAGTGGACCTTATTTACAACCGTGTTATCCAGAAATTTTAGTTGTATGTAAAGAGACAGGCAAACGACAAAAAACGGTGGTCACAAAACCCACTTTCAGATAATGAACAGTTGATCTCCATCTCTCCTGCGTGAGCTATTTGTACACCACCAAATGTAACCGCAGAGTAGCAACCAAAGTATCTTCTGAAGAAAGCTGTCAGGCAGACTAAGTAAATATTTTAAGGCTTAGAGACAACCTTTTCGCACGGTATGATAACAGATAATACCATTGTTACATCAGTAAGGTGTTACAGTTTCCGAACATACTCGCAGACATCACCATGAGAGTAAAATCCAAGCATATGCAATCCAGTCTCAGCTCATTGTCAGACAATATAAAACTGACAAGCTGTGTTTAGCAGAACCAGTTTGAAGCTTACGAACGATCTCCTCCACAACAGTAGCTTGGACTCATCTGATCTTGTTTATTACGCATTTCAACGGTAGCTATGACAGTTTAGTTGGGCGGTGTGCATCAGAGTACTTCAAATACGGAGTACCTAATTAAATTGTATACTCCAACGAGGAGGACACAAGGGGCTGTAAAATGCGCTAAAGTAAACACATACTCCCTTGTACTGCTGAATCCAGTTCGGCATGTTGTGACACGCGTGAAGACTCAATTTCCTTAGTTATCGTTCACACACAAAGCATGAGTTTGTTCGCGATCGCAATCAGCTGTTTAACGTCTTCCGACGGCTAAGGATTGTCACTGCTTGCGATTCGCAACATGCTACTCGTTAGAGATGTTGAATACTAGAAACTAATTACCCGTCTCATGTGGCCACAACTCTGTGTATACAGCGTACACAGATTAAGATCAACTAACTTTCAATTTTTGGCTATTGTGATCGACTCAATGAAAACTACAAGAAAACCATGTCTGGAGAACAATTTATTAGGGTTATTTTTGGATGCTGTGCATTCTATTATTCCCGGTTAGTCAAAACTGGGCTAAATATGGGGGGATTTTATCAATACTATCTATACACATACACAGAACTTCCCGTGCACCGTCCGTTTTCACATAAACATTAAGCAATTCGTTTTACGGCTTTCTGGTGCGCACGTTCACCAAACGTCGGAGGAGATTTTCAAATAGTGCCGGTCACATACGCATTCAAACAAACGACAATTAATCAAACACAAACTGTGATTTACAGACTGTTGTGAAAGTTACTGAGCAAAATGCAAGTTTCTGACAGTCTTGGCTAACGGTAAGCAAAACAACCTTGCTAGCACACACATGGTATCTTAAGCACACGCTAGCTTTCTCATCCAAACACAAACTAGTCATGCAGACAACAATCAATAAATACCGCTCGATATTCAGTAAATCCATTATTAGTCTCTGCAACTGTGACAACAAGCTTGAATTCACAAGCTCCAAAATGCGGTCTCGTCCACATAAAACTCGTCCATTCCTACTACAGACTTCGTTGACTGATCGGTCGGAGATTAGGCCGACAGGTGCATAAACAAACAGCATTCCGGACGAACAAACGTGAACATTTAAGTGCCAATTGATGCACCCAGGTAAGAAGGGTTTGTCTGTGGCGAGAACGCACACAAGCGAGAGCGACTACCGGGAAGGCATCGATAGATTGATTGTTGTTTGTGACAGAATCGGGTGCATTGCTTGTGACAAATCGGACGTCGAACAGCATGAAACATTCAAAGACTAATGAAGAGCATGCTTGGGTTTTCAAACATGGGTCATAGTGCAAGAAAAGTAGGTCAGCCAACAAGGTACATTCATCAGCGAAAGTGATCAAATTGAGTAAATTATAAAGTAGTGGTACGCAGGCTTGGCGTTGAACTGCAGATACAGTTGTTACATTACATCTGTTTTCAACTATTAACATCTGAATCTCAAAGAGGGAATGTAATTTTCGAAGGTCAATTTATTATTGCTACTCCAGTTGGACCTGAGTAACCGCCCGGAAAGTCACTAATCCATGCACCAATATGGCGTGGGACGCAGACACCGTAATTAGAACGAAACGATTCTAGTCAATATCCTCGTTGCTACTCGGATTTGAAAGGTTGGCTTTGCTTGGAGTTATCAGGTAGAAATTTACAGATTTGGTTACAGGCTCCATTCAGGCAAAGGTCCACAGTTTATTATACTCGATCCCTGCAGTTTCCTATTTTTGTCGTGGTTACGGTGCTTGTGGATTTGCCGTCAACTCCCATCTATTTTATCAGTCTCGCATGAGTTAGGCCATGTTCCATTCACACAGTTGGGTCGTAGTTTTTGATTCAATCGCTCATTTAATCGCTCCAGTAATGCATCAGGAGCAGACAGGTGAAGGTGTCTGTGTGGCTAGATGGGACATTTTGGTCGCGCATAGCACGAGATCAACGGCGGAGTAGTCAACACGGTTGCCGTGACAATACGGTTGAAGTTCTAATCCAGGCCGTGACAGGGATATGTACTTCTGACGGGCTCGAACGAGAGTGAAACTCGAATCCAGTTCGTCTTTTCGAAAGAGACTAGCTGGAAAGTCTTTCTGAATGCGAAGGCTGCGATCAAATGTGAGTGATGTTGGAAATGAAATTAGCCAAATTCTCAACCCCTTAGCAGCAAACTTAATTATTTGACAAAACTCTGTGGCAGTCAGAATAAGGGTGAATTATACTCGATGAAGAACAGTGCAACAATGGCCCAAAGCCTAGGTGAATGTAATCGTACAAAGAAGATAGTCAAAGCCCGGTAAAGAAAGTAAACTGATGAAGCTCAGAAAACTGTTCACTGATTTCAGCTAACCGGCTTGGCTTAGAGTAAACTAGAACACCAAGACATATGGTGTCTTGAATCGACAGATATGCACCGGTGTCTGTCCATAAATAGGGAAGGTCGTGTTAACAGGGGTTTGGGATCATAAACCAACATCCAAAGGGATTCACAGCAACATGTGTATACCTTCGAGAAATAGGTCTTATTGAACCAGTCTTTAAGTGGTGAACTAACGACAACTGATTCGGGTTGAACCTCACAGCTTGTCTTGCCTCGCTCATACGCAGCAGCTATATAAAGTTCGTTGTTTTCAGACCGAATCATTACTCAGCCTACTCACGAACGTATCCTGTCGAAGAGATCTGTTCTTCCTGCAAACTTTCAAATCACTTACATCTGCGGTGAAATACTTAATGGCAAAACAGATCGGTGCTTACGATAAACTGTTGCTGAGTATATGCTCAAAAGGTTGGTAATGCACGGTGGTACCATGCGCAATGGCAACGGGCCTTGAAAACCGAAACCCTACCTCATCCACTGCAAAGCACATTATGCAAACAAGTCATATTGTTGACCCAGTTCACTCGCTTGACGGGTTATTGTACAGTCGGAATCTAAAACCACTCACAGTCTCTGAAAGACCTTCTAGCCTTTTCTGTGCACAGGCAAGTGATTCAGACAGTCTATCTGCATTAAAACTGTTAACATCCTCTCTCCAAACTCAAACCACAATCATGAACATTTTCGTTATTACTATTCGAGTATTGTGTATACTCGAAAGTGATACAGTTCTGACAGAACAAAACGAACATTATATCTCATTTTAGTATTGATGAACATAGTGTCTAATTTTCCAGAAGACCATCAAAACTTTAGTTGAATGGAATGTAATGCTCTACTCATTTGAAGTACCGAGTTCGTTTTAAGACCCTTTTTAAATAAGTAAGAAGATATATGTTGTGAAATATTATCGTTTCGTTTTCTCTAATCAGTCACAAACGTGAAACACAAATAACATATATCACATAAACAGAAATAGACAATGAGTAGACACATGTATTCACAACCAGAGCAAAACCCGAGTTTAGTGGTTCCTTTAGAAAGGGACCGATTGTCAAGTCCATAGAAATGCGACTGCTACGATAAGTTGTGGGTGATGCCCAAGTTATATGAAAAATCAAAATCCCCTACTACTGATCAGTACATGTATTCACATCAACTATAATGAAGTGGCTAGGACCACGGTAATCCGGTGAGTTACTTAAGCCACATGTGTGCTAGCTGACGCAGTCGAATCAGCAAAACTTAGCCAGATGCTAGCAACTGTCAATTTATATTTTTCTGTATATAATCCATATACTTTACGCTCACAACTGATGAAAATGTATACTGTTAACGTATGGCAACATACGCCCCTTTGCTACTCGTATGAACTTCACTAATTATCTGGAATTGCATTAGACAACCAGAGTCGCCAACTTCTTTCAACAGAAATTAGTCTTAGATACTAACAACTCAGAAGCAAGAATAGATATAAGGGATAGATATAGTGCGAATTTGGTTGGGTTTATTCTCATTCCTTCAATTGTGAATTAGAATTGGAGTCGTCGACTGCTTTCTGCACACTCTTTCTACACGAAAGATAGCATGCTGTAAACCAACTTGCTAGACGGATGTCCTCAAATTTGGCTACAAACTCACTTTCTTGGCTGTCTTACAGTTGGAAATATACGAAAAACGTTATCAGTATATGGTCCGTCTTGCATGTAGAGTCAGTGGTTTAATACTGGTCATTTTTATCAAAATTCCTGTGTCATCATATAACGGACTGTCAATTCGTAAGATGTAAGTCGAGAGCTGGAAAAAGAATGGCACTTTATCATCGTCAGAACTGCACTGAGATGCACCTATCCCCTGGGGGGTTCTGAATGATCGGTTGATTACTTTCAGGGTTCAAAGAATGATGACGGCCTTTCGTGCGAAAAAGTCAACTTTGATTTGCACGATGGCAGACCCACAAATCCTTTTTACCTGGAATCACGTAGGTTGCATTCAAACTATTCAACAGCTGACGGTTGACCTGATTCCTTTGTCTGGAATGATCATTAATTCACGAGGTCCATGGGGAAAGGTCCAACTATGACACCTCTGGGCAAGGGAGGGTGGCTGAGTGTTAGACTGTTGGTAAAGGCACAACACTAACTTCCTTCTCCTCATCAAATTCTTCAGCCGGACGTTTGATGTTGGTTCAGGAACAAATTAGTTGCCCAGATATACTATGTGGACTCTACGAATACGGAAATTAATCTGCGGATGCGTGTGCAATTTGTTGACGTCTACTATTTGTCTCTGGAACTTGAATTAGAGCAGCGTATCAAGATACTTTATGCTATAAAATTTGAAAACACTACAATCGAGGTTAAACTAACCATTGTGATTGATGAACCACATAAGAAAATTTGATGAGAAGGTCTTGGCACTGTGTTGATTACGTGACCCAATTAAAGTGAATAGAGACGATTACGCTTTATTCACATAACGGATAGTTCCCCTGTTACTAAGTAAAGGCTAATTGTGTATTTCTGTTAACTTAAAACATGAACTGGAAAACCAGATGCTAACTGTCAGTACAAACTATGGGCACGGGGTCACTGGTTCAGCCGATCAGAGCCTCGGCTTGAAACACAAAGACGGTCAGTTCAAATTTCATCCCAGTGGATCACGATTAGACACCGACCACCGAATGCTGATTTGGGGAACAGATAACATTGCGCGTTTTACTACTAGGTGCTTTATTTGGAGTCCAGTTGGTCCGTTCAAACTGATTCATTGAGAGAAAATACTTTCGAAATATTCGTTCGAACTGAGAGTCATAAGATGTCCAGATAACCGTCGGACGATTTTGACAATTAACTGATTCTTGGTGAGGAACTTTGGTCTATATAGGTTGAACGTACCACACAAGTGATCACAGTTGTCACACTCAGGTAGGCTTTTCAGTCAGCCCATTTCGAAAAGAATCTCTGGACTCAAGTTTCGTTCTTGTTAGAGTTCGTCATTGCCAGGGTTAGAACACCGGCTACGTTCTCATGAAACAGCCGTGCTGGCTACTCCGCCATTAACCTCACGTTGAGAGCGATCAGATTAGTATACACGAAAGCATAACCGCGTTTATCTACGTATTATCTTCAGATTACTCGGTCTTCTCAGAAGGACATGATTACTGCCCGTTAACTCCAATCGATGACCTCAATGCTTGGACGTCTTTTGGAGTTTCAACCAGAAATCATTAACATGTTATGCCAAAGGGGCTGACTAAAAAACCCATCTGAATGCGACCAGGTTCGTAATGCTTGATTTTCATTTAACGAGTTCACGAATGATCTCATTCATTGATCGCGTACGCTTGGCTATATGCTACTAACTTCATCCAGTAAGACAGTGAACAGTCTAGCATAGTTGAACATATGCATCCTTTCTATAACTTACCTGCAAGATATCAAAACAACACAAAATAAAAATATGGCTGGTCGGAAATAAATTAGTAGACAGAAAGCCAAAATAAATGAAGGACAAAACCACTGATGAACCAGTGAGAAATGGTATTGCCTCATTAGTCAAAACGAAGCAATTCAGTATAATGAAGACTGGCTCCAACACAGATGTGATAGGATCGATTTTGAGACACTTATCAAGGATTAACTGAATAAGGGTTGCTTTTTCCTCTCTTAAGCTGGGTTTCAGCAACTCAGTAGACAAAAGTGTATGAAAGAGTATCCATCGTAAGTTTCAATGACAGCAAAACCGTGTTCAGTTTAGTAATAAAAATTGCCCGGGAACTCTGTGATATTGGCTAGCCATTACATGATTTTCATACAGTTACAACTACATAAGTTTCTTTGTGGTTCATCTCTATTTTGCATTCCGTATCGTTAACTGGTTAACTATCATCATGTCGGCTTCTTTGATGTTTATTTATAAAAATTCCGACCGTCTAACAAATTTTCATTTGGAGCAGTTTCAACGGCATCCGAACAAGTGTAGCTAATATGTTTTCTCGTAAATAGTTTTAAAATTTCCAGACATTCTTGAAAACTTGAATAGAAATGTCACATGGTATAATTCTTATGATGCTTCTTGGTTCAACATTTCGCCAAATTTCTGGAAAGAAACTGACTGTCTTAAAAATAATTGAAACCATCAGACATATCATCGCAACACACCGCCCTACATCAGTTTGACTTTTGTTGAGATAACAAGAAGACGCTAAACACTTTTGTAGAAGAAGGGTATACGTAGCCCCGTCTATCAAAATTTGTCAGCCCATATTTATAACATATGTGAACTTTCGGCCTGTCAACCAAAAAGGCATATCCGTTTTGGTAACAAGATGTAAGAGAAAAAGCAGCACTGGATAATCTGCTGACGGTCAGCAGGAGGTTGGGTTTTTTCCTCAGCGGTTCGTTCGGGTTCACATTAATTTAAAAAAATAGACCTGAGTCTTATCTTGCAAAAGAAAGAGCGGTAACTCCGTACGATTAATGACGGTAAACTACCTGGCTGTATGGCATACCTGTAAAGTTCGGAAGCATGGGTTTCTCCACTTCAGTCGAAATGTTATTTTGTATTAGTTGGGAGCTTGATTAATCAAACAGTTTTGGGACAAAAATTGTGACATCACCTAGTAATTGTTGAACATCGTTCAGTTTTGGTCGTAACCTTCACATAAAGGTAGGTGTTTACAAAAACCTCACTTAGAATGATCCGAAACTTCGGTTAACTACCAGCTGTCAGAGGGTGGCTATCAAGATCATCAAGAAGTGAGTAATTCAACGCTGATCAGTTGTCATCTTCAATTGTCATTTTAACAACAGCACCATCATCAATGACATCTATGTACCAATGGTATTCCCCGAAATCTAAGTGCCATACAACCATGAGGAAAAAAGTAAGCTATAATACAAAAAACCGGAGAAAAGGGAGGGGTTAGAGGAAGCTAGCTAATTCTGTGCTCTAAACACTAAATAGTAAGTTACTCACACTTTACAAACAAACAAACAACCTGCAAATGAAAGTAAGGTGTCATCAGAAAGACAGCTTCATTGCAACTGTCGCTGCACCGCGCCATTCAATGCACTAACTTCACAGACAACCCGACCAAACAACCACAACATTCATATCACTCAGCCCGATTAACCACCACCTCACCTAAACTATCCAGTCACCAACTCTCTGAGTCCAAAGAGCCCCGGCCTGGGAGACTGACTTGGCTTGCAATGACCAACAATTTGGCAGCCGACTTCATTTCTCTACGCCAGGTTATCATCTTACCACCGCGCATCTTACCCCAGTCAACCTAGCTGACGTCGTTAGCACATGACCTAGCAATCAAAGTCTGAGTGAATCTACTGGGACTGAACAATCAATCAATCGCTACCAAATACACGTTGCTTAATCTCTTCGTTGGTTACTCGGTAGTGCGACTCGACGCGAACGATCGGACATAGATATCGGTGGTCGAATACCTGAAGACGGTTCCCGTCTTCCACCTTGAGCGGTAGTGTTTTGCAGCCGTGAATAAATACAGCCCCGATTGTTGCCCCATACAAACGACTCTTAATCCTCAGAGAGATGCCTCTCTGTTGCCAGAGCTGTACTATATCAGCAAATACAGTACTAGCCTTTGAGATACGCACTTCTACTTCATTCTCTATACCTCTGCATCGTCGCCGATGGTGCAGCTTTTCACGTAAACACACTGGTCAAAAACCTTCATAACTTCATTAAGCAACATGAAATCTACGCGATCACGGTAGGTTTGCAAAATTACTTTGCACTTTGGGGGCAGTAAAGCGCATTCCAAAGTATTTAGCAGAGCGAGAAATGGCGTCTATCATCGTCTGCGCTACTTGGCAGTTACCACACAACCTGGACTTACGCCACTGTTAATGTTCAAACTTACAAGCAATTCACCATAAAACCTACCTTATGTTGAATTATGGCAATAAAGCTCAGACAGTATGTTCACATACTCGGTCGGTAAACCCGTGTGTTTGAACGATTCTGAAGGCGTAGGTCGGACGCATCATTATGGTGGAGAAAAACGGTGTTAACTATCACGCCGCTTCCGGATCTGGTGAAAGGTGAAAAATTGATTAATACACTCTTGTTCAAGACAAAATACTGCCTGTCCATCTATACTGTCTGCCTCTTGGGCTGCAATGAGTCGACGAAGTATAATGGATGCCACAACCCCAGTAATGACAAAAACGTTCGCTTTTCAGTAGGCATAGAAAGTAACCTCATGTCTCACGAAGTAGCAACGTTTCTGTCGATGATATAACAAGCAGAGGGAAAAACAGTCACTCCCGTCAAGGGTAGTGCAGTTCCCTAAAAAAGCTAGAACTGATCGGGTCACTCAAGAATTACTCGGAAGAAAATTTAGTCAGACAATTTTGTGATTAATCGATTCACTGGAGTAGCGGTCAATCCGAACTAGCTCCGTAAACTAAAGGCCGGAAGCTTAACTACCTGCCCAGATTCGTATTTGAACGACTAGTGAGCTGCAAGTATAGCCTGAAGTCTGGTGCTCCCTTTGATGATAAAATAAAGTACATCCAACTTCAAAATTTACAACCAAACAGAAGCGCCCTTCGAATTACAATTAACACGTATCCAGCCTTTCGGCTCATAAAGAAGGTGACTGTCTGTATGAACAAATAATTAAGTGGTAGTGTTGTATGATGAACTACAGAAAGTATGTGATTATCCTTCTTACTGATAGACAAAACTTCGGAATTTTCAACACGAAATGGTAACCCATGTGACTGGATGTTAGGCTTAACCTATCGTTGAACATGTGCGTAGGATGGAGACTGATTTCAGCTGAGTAGTTTGCATTGAATCCAGTTCAGTGCTTGTACCAGTGTGGTGACGATGGGCGATGGGACCATACTGCCTACTGTAGGCTCGAAATAATTGATGGAAAAAATGTAAGGGAAACAAGCAAGCAAAAACCGATGCCTTACATGTACGGAGGTCCCAGTCGCAATTTTTCCACCATGTATTCCGGAGCTGGGTCTCATCACAAACACTGGAGTCTAGACCAAAGGGCTTACCGGAAGGGCAGGCCGCCCAACCGAGTCAGGTGAACGAACGGGTACAACACACGACTGAAGCTGCAGCCGAATTAGTTGGCACGGTGGTGGACGTGCGTTTCCACTAGAGTCGGTGGACCTCATCGACAAGGTGTTTTGGTCACCACGGTCCATGATTGATAACGCCTGACTGTTCACCTACCTTTCTGTAATCGTTACAACGGTCGAAAGGCAGTGCTGGGCTGGGAACAGGACAACAGCCGCACGCTATTCGGTCTGGGCAAATTATCATGATAGAACCAGATGAAACTGCTGGGACCCAAGTAATAAAACGACGTCTCGGTAACCTGACAACTGAACAGCGTAATGAACTGATTTTTATTTAGCGGCATGTGGCAAAAATGTAGAGAAGGCCATTAGGGAGCTTATTTCAAAGCGACTAGGAGCGCTGTTGATTACCTGTATGTCAATTGTAAGACTGATGAAAATGTTTGTTGCAACGGGTACTGTTCATAACCTACAAAGAAGTGGTCGATCGCGCACATCAACAACTGTTCTGCCAGTGATGTTGTGCGACGTGTAAATAACAGATCCCAAACTAGCATCTGTCTGCTAGATCAAGAATGCAACACTTCGAAGTACACCGTACACAAAGAA
>LUCH01002295.1:65705-78401 GCA_013368495.1 Paragonimus heterotremus
TGACGATAATGTTGAACTGTCAGTAGAATAGCACATCTGCAACGACAACTGGTAGATCCTCACATTTTGTTGATTACTGTCTCATTAAAGAACCGTTTTGGTTCATATTTAGCAAGGTATTATAGACTGGGTAGTTTGACGCACGACGCCTTAGGTCATTATTCACATGCACGTGTTAACCTGAAGTAATATATAAAAAAACCTCGACCACGGAGACGGAATATTATTTGCACGGTATGTGCAAACAGGTCTTGTATAACGCTGTAGGAGACACCAACTAGCTTACCTGAAGAAGATGCGACCACTTTTAGCTAACTTTATTCGGTAGTATCTCTGTTGCTTACGGTTTATCTGTAAAGTATAAGAATGGTCTCATTATCGTAAGTTGTCTCTTTAAAACAACGCGTTGGTCACTGTCCATCAGTGTGATCTGGTTCCGGCATGGTAATCCAGACCAGTATGCTCACGACTATTTTCAGGGCAATGCAGGTTTCCAGAGAACAAGCGCCTCAATCTAGACAAAATTTCTGAAGGAGCTGTCCACGTCGATCTTGATAACACAAGTGGTCCGCACCACAACACGTATAAAATGGTCAAATAGGACACGTTGACAGAAAGCGGAACGATTCGGTCTAGTAACGAGGTTACAAAACTGAGGGAGGCTGAACGACGCCTATTGCTTTCACAGCATGGCTATAAAACGACACGTCAGAGTCCACAAATGGCGCGACAAACCGAGAAACGTAGTATGACGTGTCTCAGATTCTATGGAAAAACTGTCAGGTTTTGACAAGTCTTTCAGTGATTTCTAAATCTGTTCTATTCATGAATGCACCTTTCCATTATCTATCGTTTGATAAAAAAACCCATCGTGATGGCACAATCCGTCCGGGAAATACCGTATTTTTACCTTGTCCATTTATCCTCAGGCGTATGCCGGTTCCCAGTTCAGCTCTGTCTATCGACCATTGAAACGATTACAGAAATGTAGATGAACAGTCAGGCGTTATCAATCATGGACCGTGGTGACCAAAACACCTTGTCGATGAGGTCCACCGACTCTAGTGGAAACGCACGTCCACCACCGTGCCAACTAATCCGGCTGCAGCTTCAGTCGTGTGTTGTACCCGTTCGTTCACCTGACTCGGTTGGGCGGCCTGCCCTTCCGGTAAGCCTTTTGGTCTAGACTCCAGTGTTTGTGGTGAGACCCAGCTCCGGAACACATGTTATGGTTTGCGATTAAGTGATTCCCTTTACGCTTCGTCAAATTCTGGGGCAGCGTCATGTGTACGGCCGGCCAACAATCGCCATATTTCTAGACTATAAAGATGCGTTTGATTCGGTCGATCGATCTACACTTTTAGAGTCGCAGGGATGTACCGACCAAGTATTGTGAACATACTGTCGGCGCTTTACTCCCATACTTCGGCTCAGGTTAGGAATCACGATGAGCTGTCTGACAGTTCCAGTACCAGGAGCAGCGTACGTCAAAGCTGTCCACTGTCACCATTTTTGTTCAATTTCGTCATGGATGAAATAATGGAGGAATGTCTGCAGCACTCAAATGATGCCGATGTGGACCTCTTGCCTGGTGGAATGCTGACTGATCTTGATTATGCTGACGACAGTGTTGCTATTTGACATTTTTCAAGCGGCACAAACAACGCGAAACGCAATTTCGCGTTCAGCTGAGTAATTCGGAATAAGCTATACAGCTTCAAAGTGCAAAGTGCTTCCGCGAAATTGTTGTGGTTACGTAGATCTAATGTTAGATAATGAAGTCGTGAGGGTTGTTGACCGGTTTGTATATTTGGGAAGCTGCATCAGCGGCGGCGGCGGAGGTGTAGGGAATGAAATAGAGGCGCGTGTTTCCAAGGCTAGGGCGGCGTTTACTAATCTGAGGCGCTTATGGCGAGAGAAAGGTATCTCTCTGGAGCTTAAGGGTCGCGTATGTCGGACTACAGTGAGGGCCGTATTACTTTACGGCAGCGAAACCTGGACGCTCAGGGTAGAGGACGTGAACCGTCTTCAGGTATTTGACCACCGATGTCTGCATTCAATCGGTCGTGTTGGGTGGCACCAACGAGTAAGCAAAGAAAAGGTTAGAAATCGGGTGTTTCACACTGATTGTCAAACGAGTTCTTCTGTTCAGTCACTACATTTGTACAGATTTAGGTGGTTAGGTCATGCACTAAGGATGCCAGCTAATCATTTGCCACATCGAGCACTATTTACTGACACTGCGACCGATTGGCGCAAGGTGCGAGGTGGATAAATGATGACCTGGCGTAGACAAATAAAATCGTTCACGAAGGGGTTGGTCACTGCAGATCGGGTTCGTCTCCCGGGCTGGGGTCCTCGCGACTCACAGAGTCCGCAGCTGAAAACATTAGGTGAGATGGCGGCTAACCGAGCTCAGTGGCTTGAATGTTGTCGTCGTTTGTTCGAGTTGTCCGTGAAGTGAGTGCATTTACTGACACGGGGCAATGAAAGCCGTAAAGAAGGTGTCTTGCTGATGACGCCCTACTTTCATTTACAGCTTGGTTATGTTTGCAAGGTGTAGGCGCCTTGATGTTGTATGTCTGATTATAGACGTAGCTATTTTTAGTGATTAGATCCCCCCCTCTCTCCTTTTTCTCCTTTTCTCTTCCTAAACAGGGTTTGTTTCTTCTTCTTCTTCTTGGTTGTGTAGCAGTTAAGTATCAGTGTAAACCACTGATGTATTGCTGTCTATGATGATGAATGAATGAACAGCTCTGCCACACACGTGATTGGCTCACAGTATTGAAACGCTTACCGTATGACCAAGAAAAGTGTCCAAATATTGTTCATTATAAGAACAGGAGCATTTGTGAATCGGACCGTCCTCCGTGCCCACGACGTAGCTTCAAATGTACAGGGGTCAGTTGAATGGGCATGTTGAACCGAGAGAGGATGGAGAATCGACCGAGATCGGAATGAACAAACATGTGAGACAAAATAAATGGAATTACTAGACGGGGTAGAAAACCACACTCGATAGAAACTCATGCTAGAAACAATTTGCACAATTACATGGAGTTAACTAAATTGATTAAGAATCAGTGTTCAGGTGCAGTTTTGCTAAATACTTGACACTGTTTTGTGTGACGTCCTAAACAGGTCTCCCTTTGTCAGTTGCAGCGGTGATCGCCCTATTCAATTTACACATAAAAGTGGTGTATATCGATAAAGGAGCCAGAAGACCAAGTTATCAGTACGCATAATCTCGTCACTTGTAAGTCGGCATCCTTGATTGCCAAGCTGATACTGGAACTTGGTCACATGACTGTTCATTGACGCATCACCATAACCCCGTCTGCCGGAAATCACTTGAGAGTATGCTGGCCATGTGAAATGAGTCAGTCTTCTACACACGAAAGCGGCTGTGCGTGCATATTCGCCTGCTGTGATGCTGACCAATGATAGACTAGTACGTGTCTGGATATTGTGACTGTAGCTAATACCGATTGCTGGCAAGAGCAGACACAACTATAGGCCAGTCAGCAAAATCAGCTATGCCAACCAGTGGTCATGTGAGATGGCGATCAGTCAATGAGGGAGATCAATTGTTGCGATCAGGCACGACGGCCAACTCCACGCGTCCAATTAACAAGCCAGAAATCATTAACAAACCGAGCAAAACTGTTGGATCATATATCAACATCATGTACACAAGATAAATGGCATGTTGTCCAAGGAGATCAGAAAAGCCATCGATCAACGAAGACAGGTGAACAAGTTAATCCGTAGGCCACATAACAAAGGTTTAGTGTTAGCGTCATTCATCGTTTTCCCATGTTCCATCGCTGTTCTGTAGGCGCTGATCGGAGCATACGGAGTGGTACAGTCGTCTTGCGAAATAAACCTTCTGATTTAGTCACATAAATTCTTAAGTGGATAGGGTTTTTTTTATACCTAAAGGATCTATCTAAATTGATGATGGTTAGCTGAAAACAGGTTTGTTCATTACACAGCTTTCCTTAACTAATACTCTGGGGATATTTGAACATTGTAACTTATGACAAATTGAACAAGACAACGGAAATTCTCACACTTACATGCTTGGTTCCCGTTTGTTGAAAGCCATGCAGGAACCGAATGCCGTTCGTGAAATTAACGATTCATTCCGTTTGGGTTTGTTCACCGTTCCGGGAGCGTTCACATAAGAACGTTTAAGTACCATCAAATCTGTGGTAGTGACACATTGGGCGACAATTGGGAAGTGGTCATACCATTACTGTTATCAGTAAAATTGTAGGATGCAATCTGAGTTCTTGTCTTACAAAACACTGAATATTAAACTGATCTGTGAAACACAAATGGTAATGCGTTCTACCGCGATTATGACTTCCCTGAATCCATTACTTCTGTTAGAATGAGCTGACACAACACGCAGAGTGAGAGGGAAAGCGCATGCTTTCCGGTTAGGTTCATTAGTAGTATGACTGATTGAATGTTTGATTAACATACTGATTAGCTGGTTGATTGATTTAGGAGTCGATCAGATAATAGTCGACAAAGCGGTGTTACAAGCAAGAGGGTTGGAGATAAACTACCTGTAAGAAAGGGAATATACGCTACTGTTAAACTCTGAACAGTGAACTGAAAGTAAGTTTGCTAATACCTTTTGAAGTAAGATAGCGGAAAATGCACCAAACTGTGCACTGAGTTTCAGCAATCGCAGTAATGCCAAGTAAGCGTAATTAATGACGGAAGCAACAAAAGATCACAAGGAAGCTGATAATGTCTTATTTTCACTTATAGATTGACTGATTACTTGCAAGATGTTCCCATTTGGGTATGCGGTTCAGTCCGCATATAAATACTTGTAGTAAGCGAGACCCAACCACCCCCACCCCCAATTTCCTTCGCCTCCTCCACAGGGCTTGTTCTCGCCTTAGTTGAATTTAACTTAGTCGACGGCGGAAACCACTGACATATTGCTGTATATGATGTTGTTGTTGCTGATGTTCTTGATGATGATAAGGATGAGGATGAGGATGAGGATGAGGAGGAGGAGGAGGAGGAGGAGGAGGAGGAGAATGATGATGATGATAATGATGGCGATTTTAATCTTCAGGATGTCTGTCAGTTAAGGCCCACTGACCTTGTGCACAATATTATTTACTATGGTTATAAATGTGACGCACTTGACGGCAATCCGGTGACTTTTTATTCTGCCGAACGTGCTAGGAAAATCAGTATGGCTGAAATCGTGTGAAATAGTTGCCTTCTGTCGTCCACAGATCCGATCCACCTCATCCCCGAAAGATGTGACAACTGAACGACAGACAGTCTCGGTTACCTCATCCAACTCATACGTGTAGTAAAGCAGAAGGTTTTAATCTTTAGAAACGATCAAAACACTATGAGCACAACTTGTGTCAGTTTGATAACTTACATCCCTCACCTGCATTGTACACCTCTGACAACTAAACAGACTCTTAAAGTAAACCCTATGGTTAATACAGAGAACTAACCTAAAAATGTTGCATGCGGTCTAACTGAACACTTGAATGATTCAGAGCTTATGCGTACTTCATTCAACAAACGAGGATGTGGATGAAACAGGTGCAGTGTTTTGGTTATTCTGGGCTACATTCTAGCAAACTAACTTGCTTCGAACTTGCTTCGATTATTGCCTCTAAGTTTGTGTTTGTATGTGTATAAGTGTGCTTGACCGATATCATCCGAACTGCCAGTTGCCATCTAAGAAGCACCTGTCGAAATCAGTTAGCTGTTGATATTCACTATGTGGAGTATGCTAAACTCTCACCGCACCACTGCACCTGTCTCTTCGTCTCAATTCGTCTATCTGGCTCGTTTGCATACCCTGTGGTGCGATCTCTTGCCTGTTCACCTGTTAAGTTACACACCAAGTCGCGGCTCATATTCTCTCTGTCCCCCTCACCGTTTGTGAATTTTGTAAAAATAGACAGACTAGTTGTAAACAGTACTGGCAGATTTAAGAGTTTTAACTAGCACCAAGTGCTCAACAGGAGTTTCGGGGGTAGAACGTATGCTATAAATGTAGCAGTAGGTTCCTTTACACAACAAGTTAGATTCCTTGAAGAGACAAATCCGACGCGTTGGTGAGATGATGCCTAAATGGTAGTCTTCGATAGTTCCTGTCAGTGAATTTGCCGCACCAAAACGTTCTGGTCCATATCTCAACTGTAATTACATATGCAATAGTACCTGTCCCACAACAACTTACAGACGAGTTAGCTTGCCAACAGTAGTAGGCTATTTAGACATTGATTCATCTATTGACACGGTTAGCCAATAAAATATGGAGGTCCTGCTTAGTGTTTGCCGACTGGTCAGCTCCATTACCGTGGCATAGTACAGCCTTGTTGGTCGGATAGTTAGAAAATTAGGTCGGAGGTGACCATGCTCCACAGATTGGGATCAGGTAGTTTTGTATGCGAATAAGCGTTCTGGGTGGATGAAATCAAGCAAAAGCTTACTTATGTATTTCATCTGAGAGCTGTAATGAACTTAATGAAGGTTGTTAAGCGTTTGAATTTTTCGATTGTTTTCGAACGAAAATATAAGACAACTTCCTGTTTAGTTACGTAAACCAAGAACAGCTCATACTAAGGCATAGGCTAACGCTCATTCAACCTCTTTTTTCCAAGAGAATTGGGACGCAGTCTCTGTGTTTGCGGTTCGTTCACCCATTGTCATTTATCAAAGAGCAAATCAAACAAGCTTGTATCAAAGTCCCTAAATCCAGAAAATCTCCGTTATTATCTGTTTTTACTCCAGAGCACTGTCTATCGTACACGCGTCATCACCACAATCATCACAACGTCCTTCAGGCTGACCAGAAAATGTTGTGACTAGGGCCGCCACTCACATTAACAGTAATATGGAATACCCTAGAAGAAAACGTCACTAAAAAGGTTAAAAACTCGTGGAGGAAAACTAAACAAAAAAAACAGAAATTGTGTGAATGTAGCTACATCACTGACTGTTGTATATTGCCATCTTGAATACCGTTTCTAGTCAGCGATGTGAGTAATCATGAGGACCACAGCCGGGTAAAGGACACTTACCCACTTTATTGAAAGATATGGTCAAGGTCATATTTCGTGACCACGCTGGTGCTTGACCACCACGCGGTTTCACTTAACTTTTGGTGGTCTCAGTATATAATTCCTCGTACAGTAACACTAAACTGGGGTGCGGAGGGTACTTGACCCAACCGTTGCTGTCTGCCCGGCATGAACAGTGGGTCAAATGATAGCTAATCGCGACCGTTCCTGAATACTCTCCGGCGAAAGACCGGAATGGGTTTCGTTATAATTAATCTTCCTATGTGGAGGTTCACCGGCATTGCATAACTGACTATCCTGTCAAGATGGTTGTCATAAGTTTGAGCTACCCTGAGAATTCACGTATAATCATCACCAACGCGTGACCTGACTTTTTGATCCACGACTACCATATTGAAAACAAGTGAACCTCAGTCCTCGACAAAAACATGGTACGCTTATGCATTCTACCATAATTTCCCTAGGTACTTTGAAACTATTCAAACTCAACAACACTGGGCGGTACGCGCACATCATGACTCACTAGAGACAGCACTGATCCAAAGAAAACGTTAACCACATATGTGCCATCCCGTCATATGGTTACCACAGTTAGTGTTGTGAGCCAAGAACGCGGATGGCACAAGGGTTATTTATTCAAGAAAGCAAAATATCGGTTAAGCGCTTAAACAGAACAACAAATAAAAACACTCATTTGCTTACAGTACTCGGCCCAGACTGTCTCGGCTGCTACAGGCGTCAATGCGCGGTTCCTTTAAGTAGCAAGGATCATTTTGTGCGATGCTGCACTCAGATGTTTCTCCCTGTATTTTTACTGTGGCTAGTTCGATGTCAAAATATATGCCCTGGTCCCACTACTGAATAGCAGTCGTGCGAGTAGTATATTACGATCGCTCATCCTCACTATACTAGTATCATGGCTCACGATCGTTTGTCGTCTGTTCACTTGCAAAATTGTTGCGAGGAGTCGTTCTTCGAAGTTTGTATCTCGTAGGTCTTGCATGACTGTTGGCATCGACGGCTTAATGTTGTTTACTTGGCGCTTACAGCAGCTTCCATGTTATCTATTAACAGTAGAATGACTAGCGGGGTCTTATCTTGATTGTCACTTATCGAAGTATGTGAACCACAAGGTTGAATTAAAAACGTTGTTAGTGCTCACCTCTTAAATGCTCATATGCTTAATTGTTGAAATGGGTTAACAAATCTTCCCGATAAAAATGAAACACTTACCACAGTGATAATCACAGTCTCCTGTAAAAGACAAATAAAGATTCAATTAGTGTATGTGAATGCATGTTGTGTACACTTCTAATTAACGCCAAAACAACCGGAAATTCCATACCCTTAGAACAACGAACTCATCTTTTTGACTAAGACTTCCATTATCTTAACAAAGCAAAATTCCTACAGAATTTGACGGAATGTCACTGGCATGTTCAAAGTGTTACCTAACGGTGGATCATGCCACAATATGTAGCCATGTGATTCCTTGTCAATGAGCGTTAGGCAAATCAAAACACTCCAATCGAAAGCCTCTGTTCATTTCTTTTGCTGAATTATAACCGCACACGACAAGTCATCAGACAGCTGATGAGAAGAGCTACATAAAATTTTAATTTTATTAAGATCGAACAAAAAACCCCAGGAGATTGGTGTGATTATCCACACTGTTGGGCGAAAATGGGTTTAGGTCCGCATTTAATGAGAGAGGGCCAAACATTATAAGCTCATGACCTCGGTATATTGCAATGAATTGATAGGGTGTATCAACTTTCCACGTTTGGTTCACATGATCCATTCACGTTATCTTTCTTTTTTGATCGCGTGGCTTGCGGCAAAGTGACTGGATTTGACCTTATTTCTTCCTTCATAGGACAAGCTAATAACAATCCCGTGACTACTTATTTTAACGAGAAATATGGTAGAGAAGTTAGTGTCGGTTAACAGGTTTTAATCCGATGCAGCTGGTGCAGCGACCGTCATGATGAGGTCCCGGTCATTTTGGAAGTATTAGAGCTGCGATTATACTGAGGCTATATATTCGACTTTCCCAAATTCGAAAGTTACGATGAACAACGCATTAGAAAAATTCAATAAAAACTGCGCGAGTGGATAGATTGAAACAGTTATCCGAAATTCTTAAATGAATTATGGTAACCACCAAGATGACTTGACTGATCTAGTGTTAACTGAGTGGGTTAAAGCCAAACACGATGCTTAAAATTCAGTATACGATGAACAGGTTAGTCCAAGGTGGGTCAATCGAGTAAAGCTCAAATTTTCCACTAACCGATTCGTGATTACTTGCTTTCAACTGGTACTGGGGTTTGACTCATAGTTACCCGTACCCGATGGAACCAATGAACGGGTAGCCGAACTTGTACAGTGAAGAACATGAGCGTCGTCGTGTGTCAACTGGGTCAATGTAGTTCGGTCTCAATGCGCTTAACTCGACGGGAGTTTACCACTGTCTGACTTCCAATCAGCTAGCGATTACATGTTGCCGAATAACTGCCGACTGGGCGACAGTACTACATACTACTTATACAACTGATGGAAAATTATGAGTAGGGTATATTTTCAGAATGGTATCGTGAACAAATAATTTCGATTTCGTCAACCACCAATGGGATACCTCGTAGTGGCTGGGGTAATTCTGATGTCTCTTGGTGATGCCGACCAGTCGTAGCCACATTCGACAAGCTGTTGGTATACTACGTATACGAGAAAGTAGGAGTTGGATAAGCCATGTATTAACTGTTCCCAACATGACTCTATAGTCAAAAAGGGAACATGCTTGAGACGCCCGGATCGAATCGCTATACCAGATAATTTTTATGACAGTGCCGGAAGGTAACTAAACTCTCGTAGAGTATGTCCGGAAGCAATGATGCTCACCGTCACCGGAACGTACCTGACTTTACTGCTAGTCGATAAAATCTTTCACTGCAGTAAGGACGTTTTGAAGTGTGATGCTTTTTTGAACGTATAACTCACGGAGGTACAAGTTTCATATAAATGGTGAGCTTATAGTGCACATAACTCTCACTCTGTCCAGCACAGTGCACGCCAACGAATTGCCATAATTGATCGCATTTTACCGTAATCGCCACTGGATTAAGCGGAAAGCGGATCGAAATGAAGACATACTCTTCACTCACTGTACATAGCCCATCTAGACCTCACAGGGTGCCAACGTATACAGAAGGAGGCATTTTATGCTTTAGTGACTATCCCAAAGTACCATCGCGAGTAAAGGCTTTGGACAACCTCAGTGAGTGAGCATTTACAGTCCTCATTTGTGTTCCCTGTTAAGAAATTTACCGTTATAGTTTGTCATACTGGCTTTTACTATTCAACTTAATAAAGTCACTACAAGATTTTACCCCGAAATTTCTGGATAGCGGTCCATTATTCAAAATTATCAATAAGTTTGGATCGTGATTGCAACAAAGTTGTTAGACCAACCATGTGACCAACTGAAATTGACCCTAAAAACATGGTATATACAAAATGTAAGTCACGTCAACGCAAAAAAAACATAAAAAACCCCATTTCTGGCAAACGCCATCCGGGAAAGTATATGTTAAAGTATATACTTGTTGGGTTTGCACTGGCAGATCGATAAAAAGGGCACATGAGCGTTCACTATGGTTTCAGGCTGATATCGACAAGCATACGAGATTATTCCTACTTCCGACATGATTGGTGGTGCAACACGGAACGAATCTGAACAAGGTCAGCTTTGAGCTTCCAATCAGATGAATTTTAGTCCATGGAAAGCTGCAAGAATACCCTATTGATCAGGCAGTGCTGCTCATGGTTATCTCAGTTACTCATCTTCATAAGTGACTAAATGTGAAGGAAAATTACCATAAATTTAATCCAATCAAAACCACCATATGGTCTGTCGATTAGCATACAATACGATAACCAGTTTGATAACAATAAAAGCCCGCCTAGATTACACGTTTCATTTGGAATCGTTACTGAAGAGCTCTAACAAGAGCGAAATTCGAGTACAGTGCTTCTTGTCGAAACAGGCTGATAGAAAAGTTTGTGGGAATGTGACAACGACAATCAATTGTGTGAAGCTCAAATCATACAATAATGAGAATACTGTGCCATCACTATCCCGACACGTTCACAGTAGGGAAGAAAACAATGCTCATTAGGTTTACGCCGGACCTATGACGCTGCAGTGTCGTGTGTTACTGAGCACTGCAAAAGCATGCCCATGTCACCAATCAATAGGCCCGATCCTGTTCTCTCATCATCATCATCATCATCATCATCATCATCATCATCATCATCATCATCATCATCATCATCATCATCATCATCATCATCATCATAGACAGCAATGCACCAGTGACTTACACCGATGCTTAACTTCCACATAACCATGAAGAAAAACAAACTCTGTTTAGGAAGAGAGAAGAAAAAAGGGAGAGGGAGGAGACCTAATCATAAAAATAGCTACGTCTGCATTCAAACATACAACATCAAGGCGCCTACACCTTGCAACCAAACAACCCAGCTGTGAGTGAAAGTAGGGCGTCATCAGCAAGACAGCTTCCTTACGGCTTTCATTGCCCCGTGTCAGTAAATGCACCCACTTCACAGACAATTCGGACAAACAACGACAACATTCACGCCACTGAGCTCGGTTAGCCGCCATCTCACCTAATGTCTCCAGTTGCTTATTCTGTGAGTCGCCAGGACCCCAGCCTGGGAGACGAACGCGATCTAGAGCGACTGAACACAAACATCGGTGGTCAAATACCTGAAGACGGTTCACGTCCTCTACCATTAGCAGCCAGGTTTCACTGCTGCAAAGTAATACAGCCCTCACTGTCGTCTTATATACGCGACCATTAAGCTTCAGAGAGATAACTTTCTGTAGACATAAGTGCCTCAGATTAGTAAACACCGCCCTAGCCTTGGAAACACGCACCTCTATTTAATTCCCTACACCTCCGCCGTCGCCGCCGCCGCTGATGCAGCTTCCCAGATGAACAAACCTGTCAACAACCTCCATGACTTCATCACCTCACATTAAACCTACGTAATCACAGCAATCCTACAGAAGCACTTTGCATTTCGAAGCTACAAAGCGCATTCCGAAGTACTTAGCGGAACGCCAAATATCCTCTAGTGTTGTTTGTATTACTTGGAAACTGTCAAATAGTAACACTGTCGTCAGCATAATCAAGATCAGTCAGTCTTCCACCAGGCTGGAGATCCACGCTGACATCATTTGAGTGCTGCAGACAGTCCTCCATTATTTCATTCATGATTAAATTGAACAAAAATGGTGAAAGTGGACAGCCTTGACGTACGCTGCTCCTGGTGCTGAAACTGACAGACAGCTCATCATGAACCCTAATCTGAGCCGAAGTATGGGAGTAAAGTGCCGACAGTATGTTCACATACTTGGTCGGTACGCCTTTGCGTTTAAGCGGCTCTAAAAGTGTAGATCGATCCACTGAATTGAACGCACCTTTATGGTCAAGAAATATGGCGATTTTTGACCGGTGGTATGCATTGTGGTGGACTGTCAGGCACGTGGTACGAGCCTTCCAACTCTCGGTGGAATACCTCAACACAC
>LUCH01002295.1:81570-94246 GCA_013368495.1 Paragonimus heterotremus
CTGGAGGACCAGGAGACTGGTTTGTCAGCCCTCTACCTATTGGCCTGCCTGGCATGAGGGACTCTATCGGTGTGGTGGCTACACCGTCCAGTTTGATCCAATAGATCATCGAGATGTGCACGCCGTCACACCGCGTCAAGGTTCAGTCTCTTTGTTCTCTCAACCAGCCATCACATCTTTCTCTGCACTTGCAGTCGAGGTGATGCTTTTATTTGGAGGTCAGACGGACGGCTTGAGAAACCGGTCAAGAGGCATCTACCAGAGTAGTTGGGCCAATCAATGAGTCAGTCGAACAACAGGCGGCCACTCAACCGAAACTCAGCCACATCTATCACCAGACCGTTGGCTCATACCAAACAGTCGAAATAGTTTCGTCGTTCCGTGTGATCAGGACACGTAGCCTGGTATGACTGTTCAAGTTTATTGCGAGCTTATCAAGTGTTCCTCAGAAGCCTTCGTTGTGTGCCCAGAAGGACTTAGAAATTACGTTAGACCGAGGTCAAGTAAGCTTTGGGAAGACAGGGGTAATTAGTCATTTATTTTCAATCAATCATTCGTTCAGTTTACTGTTAAGTGTTGCAGCTTTGCCATTGAAAAGAGTGTTAGAAGTGGATTCGTTCTGAGAACTTCGTGTACCCTGTGTGTTATTCCGATACCTATTCGAACGTTAGCACACAAATGATTGCGGCATTTTGTCACGTCAGATGACGTTTCCAGCTTACGCGCGTAGCCTAGCCATTCACAGTCCTAAATTTTTACTACCCAACCTACAGGTAGTGCGTATGATGTTTTTTTAAAAATATAGGCCAGCTAACGATCGCATTGCCCACATTAGAATAGAAACACTTTCGCCCAATTTTAAGTTTTTCGTACTCAAAATACAAAAATGTTAGTGTATTTACACCGATCAAAATCGGGCGGTGTTTGTTCAAAACCTTTGTTGACTGATCCGTTTGTCTGTGATGCTTTATAAAAAGTATACACCATACTACCGTACATTAACAACTATCTGGCGAAATTATGAAAACTGAGATGTCTTAACCTTATCGGAAAACCCCCATCAAATCAGTACTCCGAGACAACTTATGTCAAGCTGATTAGAACAATCTCTCCTAATGTTGCTTGAGCTAGAATGTTCGAACATTTCGTGATTCAATTGGAATGCCTCAGGCGGATGCTTGTGAGTACATTTTAAGCCATGTAATTATGTATTGAAAACACTACGTGTTTTCAAGTAGCCAGTTAGACTACATTAGTATCAAACATGATGAGCTCTATATTACGTTACACGGTTATTTAAACAAATCACATAACCGCCAAATTCACATTTAATCCATGTTTGGTTCAAAGTAAAGTAAAACAACGTCCAAAACGACAATAGTGACGGATGTGATACTAATGGTAAGCATGTTAGTTTGAAGTTTTGGGATGTGATGATGAGAATCAGTTCAATTTTATTGTAAACCATGATAATAACTGTTACTGTAAAAGATGGCTAACCTGTACTGTCAAATCCTTTGCGCACAGACCACTCAGTAACACGGCCGTCTGTTGACACCGAAACCAAGACTTCGGACAAATTTTCCGCTCTCCCTGATTGACGAACTACCCATTGCAGTTTACGCACGGCTCCCAAATGCCGACCAATGGCATGCCTACAAGTTGGAACAGAGTACAGAAGGTTAGGTGGCTGTTAGTTCTTTTTTATGGCACATGTAACTTACATGAAGGTAACTTTATAATTTCAGAGTAGAGTGCCGTAATGTACCTCACGCACATACGTTCTGTTCGCAAATATTCGTAGACAAAATCAGTGGGGATTATTTATAATTAATCTGCAGTCTGAACAAGAAGACCAGCCCCCTGTTTGAATAACAGCGTTTCCCTTAAGGTTTGTTCACTTACTCCGTTCACAATAGAACTGAAAATATTTACAAAGATATTCTTTTAACCTCTATATCAGATTTACATTCAGTGAGTAAGGATTATTTTAAGTTTGTCTTGCCACGTTGTTTCTTTAAAAGGAACTCAGGAGTAAAACGGCTGAACCAATAACAAAAGTTGTGGTCATTGAGAGTTGTAGAATCATAGGCCAGGGTTCGACAGCCATGTGACTGCAGCCAGCTTAAACAGATATCCGTTTGTTTTAAATGTCCATAGGGTATTTACATCTCACCTAAATCGGGCGGAAATACGCACAGTCAATGGGCGAATAAACTTGAATTCTATTAAACTTCGTGTATTTAGACAAAAAGTTCATGCAATCTCTTGGTAATCTCATGAATGACACCGACGACGGACGACGAAGGTCACTGTTTTCGGGTGCCAACATTCTGCTGATCACGATTTGTACACTACCAATTTCGAGACTACTCGTTTCTGGTCCCCAGTTGAGACGATCGTTCTGCTTCAGAGTGTGCAATCTTCATTCATCGTGTGTCATCACAGTTGGGTTTATCTCGCTTTGAAATTGTTGAACAGATGCAGCAAGTCAGAGACCGTGGCGCTAAGGGGTGAAGGCTACTATCCACTTAGCCTATCACGGTGTTCGTACAGGATTATTGTTACCGTGTGACTGTACCCCTCCGCATAATCATTATCACCATCGTCAAAGAAGCAAAACAGTGAATGTAAGAGGATATTTTACACGAACCATCTTCAGATCAGGTCACAGGATTTGTGGTGATTGCCAGAAAGCATTCAGTTCCTTGTGCTTGTGAGCTCTGCAGATCAAACCGTACGGCAACAGTTGGAGAAGACAAAGCTTCACTTCATTTCATAAGAAAATATTTTTAGCAGACAGTGCGATAATGGCACGCTTATTAGATTGGTATACAGGGCCACTGCCGTTGCTGACGCTAACTTGCCCGTTTCATACTTTGATCATCGGACCACCCGTCGGGGTCCAATAGTAGGAGAAAAAGAGAGGGACATTTCGTAGGAGATTACTAGCTATTTCATAGAAGAAAAAGATATAGGCAGAAAACGAACAAAGAAACTGAAGGTAAAATATATAATCGATTTCCTGAGTCTTCAAATTAACTCAGAAAACACTGACAGCCAAGTCTGTGCTTGAAATCATGTTTGGCTGTGGCTAGTATTACTTCCACTAGCAACTTATTCCAAGCATTCATGACTCTACAGGAGACGAAGTGAGTCCGAATGTTTTTGTTGTAACTTGGCTTTGTGAGTTTCCATTCATGTCTTCCAATCTTTGGTTTGGTATTGCTGGTAAACAGCTGCTCACCGACCAAACCTTTGGATTATTTAAAGGCCTAGACAAAGTCTCCACGTTTACATCTTCTCTATAAATAGAATAAATCCAAATATTCGAGTTTGTTTTGATAGTTCATATACTTAAGTTTTACAAACGACTTTTTACATCCGCATCGTACTCGTTTTGGTACTTTTATGTCCCTAACAGGGTATGGATTCCTTTCTTGCACACGTTATTCAAGATGTGACCCCACATACGTCTTTTATAGAGACACTGGAATCTTTGGTTCCCGAGGAGCCACAGTCTTCTTATGCGGATATAATGCTCCGTTGACCTATTGGGCAGTGACTGTGGTTTAGAGGGAAGGTTTATAGTTCACCCCTATCTGCATTTCTTATCATCATCATAACAGTCATGAGCCTGACCAAAAGGTACTGTGGCTCGGGCCGCCGCTCACCTCAACAGTGGCGTGGAATATCCTAGAAGAAAACGTTACTAAAAAGAAGACTAAGCGGAAGAACTAGAAATGGTTTGGATACAGGTACGCCATTGACTGCGACACACCGCCATCTCGGATAGCGTCCCTAACTAGCGGTTTGAGTGATCACGAGGACCCCATCCAGGCAGGCGACACCTATCCACTTTGCTCAATGGAGCAGTCAGAGTCTTCATATTTCGTGACCACGTTGTTGCTTGACCACCACGCGGTTTTACCCAACTGTTGGTGGTCTCAGTATATAATGCCCGGTACGGTAAACAATCAGATGACATACGGAGTACGTGACCCAGCCAACGCAAGCTGTGTACCGTGATTAGTTGACCAATTGATCGCGCATCCCGAGCATTCCGGAATACGCGCCGGCGAACGGCCACATTGCTCACGCAATCAGTCCACTTAATATGGGTCAGTTGGAGGAGACAACGATGGTCAAACACAGCAAGTCTGTTGATATGTTCTTTGTGAACAGGCCACGTTTCCGAACCATAAAGCAAAATGGAGCGCACACAAGCATTATATACCCTTCCTTTCAGCGACAACCGGACGTCTTTCCGACGCCACAGATGACGCAGTTTGGCAAAGGCAACTCGTGCATTTCTAAATCAGTCGTCTCCGATATTCTTCGGATCACCACAGATATTTCCTCCTTTCCTAAGTGTCTCGGGAGACCGCTACTTCCACCCCCAACGGCCGTTCACATTTGACCTCTTTCAGTGTTTGTCTGAGTTGTCTGTGAAGTGAGTGCACTTAATGACACGGGGCATTGAAAGCCGTGAGGAAGCTGTCTTGCTGATGACGCATTACTTTCACTTGCAGCTCGGTTGTTTGTTTGCAAGGTGTAGGCGCCTTGATGTTGTATGTCCGAATATAGACGTAGCTATTTTTAGTAGTTAGGTCCATTCCCCTCCTATTTTTTCTTCTCTCTTCCTAAACAGGGTTTGTTTTTTATTCTTCGTGGTTGTGTGGCAGTTAAGCATCAGTGTGAACCACTGATGTATTCCTGTCTATGATGATGATGTGGTAGTTTCCACGTGGATTTTATATCGATATTCCAACATGGCCATTTCACTTGGACAGCCAACTTGCTGTACGTTGTCTGTAAACAGATGGCGTTTGCAAGAAAAGCGCAGTGCTAGGCGGTTTACATAAATCAGAAACACTGAAGTTCCTAGAACAGACTCTTGTGAAACACTACTCTTTACAACCACTGAACATGGATGGACACCTTTTACTTAGATGATCCTAGGGTTAAGCCGTTAACCAACCCAAAAACTCCGAGGTAGGCTAAACGCTTCAAGTTTCTTTAGAAGGAGTTAACCTAACCAAAGGCCTTTTTGAAGTTTAAGTGGGAGACCCCTACCTTCTCCCTCTATCCAATCTCGCGATTGTTTTATCAAGCAGTAACAACAAATTTGTTAGATAAGGTCGCTTATTCACAAACCCATGTTGTTGGGCTCTTAAGGTACCAGGCTTGGTGACGTGGTCAGCAGTCTTGTCTATGCTTATTCTTTCTATCAGTTTGAGTAAGATAGACATCAGACTAACAGGCCGGTAAGTTATGGGATTAGCTCTGTTGGACCGTTATATATATTCATGTCTAACTGCAGCTACCCGTCACTCCTCCAGTACTTTAACTCTGTTTAATGATGTGCTAAACAAACGGACCACAGGATGCATCAAGACTTCAGGTAGTGACTTGAACTGTGCCAGAGGTATATCATTTGGCCCAGCCGTCTTATGGATATCCGATATGGTCAGCTCTACTCTCACCTCTTTCGTAATAATGTGTACATTCTGCATTTTAAGCAGGTCTGGATTGATAGATAGTTGAGGGGTGCTTCCATTGTCAAACAGATAGAGACTGGACTCAGCTTTCTCAGTGTTTGCGATAGCATTTACGCCCTTTTCCTGTTTAACCCAACATACCGAAACTCGTACTGGTGTCTTGGAGTGAACATAGCTATTCTAGGCCTTAGGGTTAACCTCTGTCTGCCTTGTTAACTTCTGTTCACAATCCAATCGACAATTCTTTGAGACCGAGGAAGAGCTAAAGCATCCCAACAATTACTAAAATTTGCATTTACGAAATAAATCGTAAGCCTAATGAAATACATGGCGTCGGACACAAAATCGCCTAGTTAGCTGGGCGTGACCAAAGGTATATTGACTGATGAAGTTCACTGAGAATCTGAGCCCTAAAGCTACTGGGGATTTCACAGATGATGTGTGTCAGTTGCATACGTAGTTTTAAGCACCCATTCCTAAAACATTTTGATTACTTGTGGATAGTATGTTCTACACTTCCACTTATTATGTAATCGCTCGCCTAACTCACTGTGACCGTCTATCCATCACAGACGCAAACAAAGCACGTAGATCAATCTCTTTACAGGCGAACAACAATCTGCTGCGATGTAACCTTCACCTCTGGGGCCCTTGGTTCCCAGTGGTTGTTTTCATTCTCCTGACCTTCCAGTCATTGTTATTTTGTGCACTGGGAATGCCCCACACTGTTTTGATTCGCGAAGGACTCATAACTGCAAGGGTTTCTATTTAATTTTCAGTACTAATCAGTTTATAAGGCCAAGGTTGAACACGTCCGCTGGCATCTTTTAACCATGTTCTTCTTACGGATCCAGTATTTAAACGCCTTATAGCCAGACCGCTCTTTCAAAGCTGTTACCCTGTGTGCGACATAACGTCATGATTATGCAGCCATTTGGTAAAAGAGGCACTGAACGAGTTCACTTTGACATGACGGATTCGGTGACATAAAGGGGATGGTGCCTATGATACATGATCGTCGACAGACAGATTCAGACAACCTTTTATGCTACGCACCTTTTCTGAATGTTAGACCGGATCGGATAGTATCAATTTGGACAGAGGGACAAAACGCACATGTACGAACAAACAGTTTATAAAAAAACGTTATGTTCAAACAAAAACATCTTAGGGACACGAAATGTATACGGTTGCTCAGCTCTCCATACAGCACGCGCGCGAACAACATAGCTAATACACCGGTCTTCATTTTCTGAGATGCTACTCATGCTGCGATAAAGCTGAACAGCTTGGAACCCATTAAGATGGAAATCAACTTAAGTTTTGTACACCTGTTGTCAGGTCAGCTGTGATTGGCTGGATAGACCCGAGATGGTGACCAACCTAACTGGACACTTTTATTCTTGTAGCCCATTTTGGATTTTAATTACTGATGAGTAGTAGGGGATTTTGATTTTCATACAGATTGAACATCATCCACAACTGATCGCGCCTGCCGAATTCCTGTAGACTTGGTGGTCGGCTCCTTTCAGAAAAAGCACCAGACCCGAGTTTCGCTCTCATTAGAGCTCGTCAGTAGTGCATATCCTTGATACGATCGGGACTAGAACACCAGCCAACCTTTCATGAGGAACCTGTGTTTACCATTGCGCCATCGACCTCACATTAGGTGCAACCGAATCATCATATGTGAACACTCAACCACTTTTGCCTGTGAGTAATGAACAGGTTGCCCGCTCGTCTCCATGAGAGACAGTTGCTATCGTGTTAACTCCAATCAGTGACCCCTCGACTAGAAGTATTTTAGATTAGCGGTCCGGTCCAGCCGATCACCACAAATCATCTACTTTGTTTTGGTGGCTTCGACCTTGTCAAAGTCACGTGAGCGTTTGTTTTAATTTACTGTGTAAAAGAATTGAAATAATTAATATAATTTTATATTGGATATGAACTAGTTTGCAACTGGTAGGTAGGGCAGACAGATCAGAGTCACTTACGTCGTGTCAATCACAGGTGTCGGATCGTTCTTTCTGACATCGAATACGAAAATCACTCCACTAAACATGCCCACCTACAAGTATAAGTGATGACAAACAAAATAGGGAGTGCAGAAATGTTGAAAAAAGTGAACAGCTATAGAAAGGCTGAGACACATGTTCAATTTGCTTCCAGAAAACAGTTATTGTCACGTGGTCTGTTCGGGTGGAATTCATAAAAGTGTACATGGGCTTTTCATCTAAAAAAAGCGTACTTCTCTAATGATGGGGATGCTAATTTTCCTTATGCCAGACCTGTAAGCTATGATGTGCAGACATTTTAAACTGGTTGGTGAAATAATGACACTAGTAGGAGAAAGTAAACTTCCAATATCCTCCTCCTCATCATCATCATCATCATCACCAACATCATCAATGACAGCTATACATCAGTGTTCATCATTGATGCTTAACTGTCGTACATCAGTGGGGAAAAAAGCAAGCTCCATGCGAGAAGGGAGGAGGAGATCTGACTATTAAAAACAGTCATGAATATATTCGGTCAATCAACAATAAGGTGTTTTCTCCGTACACTTATGTGTTCATGTGATGCCACAGTAAGCACACACTCAAGTTACAAAGGAACTTAATACTAGGCCAGCTATTTCTACCTTGTTGCAAAAAATACGGAAATTATTCTGAATTTCTTGAAAAATTTTATTCAAAATTGTTAACCGCTTGCCGGTTGTTCTAAGGGAAACGGGTATTTCAGGCCGTCGACAATTAAGACTTTACGAGTTGATATGTGGCACGCTTGCTTTGAACACCAAATTGATTATGTGAACGTTTGACTAGGTTGATGATAAGTTTTCGTTTTTCATAATACGGTGCAAGGGAAGCTACATAATAATGTCCGGTTGCTCACACTAGATAAAACAGATCAAACCAAGCTGAGCTCAAATGTAAGTTAGTTTGATCGGTACCCCCAACATAAATCTAAGTTCATCAATACAGAAAGAATACATATGTTGCAATATGTTAACATTTCGCTTGCTCTCATCAGTTGCAAACATAAAATCTGCGAGTTATATATGACATTTTCCATAAGACCCAGTTGTGAAAAGTCATGACTGTGACTGGATTTGAACCAGCGACAGAAACACCATGCCCAAACGTGGGTAACGCTCTACCAGCCGAACTACGAAGTCAAGGCAGGAGCTTGGAAATTTCACACCTGGACTCTGTTACATATCCGTCTCACTGTCTCACTTCTTTTTTTACTCTCTCCCCATATAGGTTTTTATTCTTTCTTTTTTTCCCTTCGTGGTTGTGTGACAGTTAAGCATCAGTGTGATGTATTGCTGTCTATGATGATGATGTCTCACTGTCTCATGTGAAATCCACCAGGTGATTCGGGAGATCGACTATCCCGGCAGGATTCCAGCCGAAGCCCTGACCTTTCACAATTGATTTTCATCTTGAATCATAAATCTGCCAAACTACTTGTTATATGACAAAATTTAAGAAGCGTGAGATTGTTACTCTCCTCCTTGTAATCAGCAAAAACGGTCAACCTAATACGTGTCACATAGGGGTTATCTGGCTATCTGAGTGAGTCCAAAAGGCAGTTGTAAACAATCCTACATGGGATTCCGAGAAGCTCTGAAGCAAAATTTGTAAGACTAGAACCAATTTCATTAGACTTCGAGTAAAATAATGTACTACTCGTGCTGCTGACAGTAGTGACGACTTGTTCGCGTTACAAACAGCCGCAGGCCAAATATCAAAAGTGAAGAAAGCGAGTGAAGAACAATCCTGTCCTTACAATTATTTTCCTATCTACTGTATGATGTTCGACCAAAACGCAACATGCAGAAAACGATCTCTCTCCCCACAGTTTAGTTTCTAACTTATAAGATAAAGAGTAAAGAGCAATACAAAGCCGAATAGAAGAGATTCCCGCGAACGCCAAGGGTAGCAGAGACAGGTAAAACTTTGAAGACAATTAAAGGTCACTAGGTGGTAGCCGGCTCAAGTTTTTCACAGGGGAACGCGCGATCTGTGTGGCGGCCCATACCATTTGAAGCAGCCACACTTATCCTTTTCAGGGACGGTGACATATGTGGGCTTGTTCGGAAGCCAAGTACAAACGACTGAACAATTTCAGCCCATGAAATAAAGATGCACAACGGCTAGTAAAAACCACGCACCTGTGTGTTCACAGCCCTTTTGCTTAGTGGATAGTTGTCTGGAATTCCAACTGACGCCTGATTGCAGGGTTAGCAACATGCATGGCTATGATGAAATGCAAGTAAGTTAAAACAGCCGCTCACCATTTTGACTAGGGTCATTGAAGCTAACTGTTTGTAAAGGCTGGTAGAATATTTTGCCTTAAGTGACCCACGCCTGAAACGAGTAACTCGATGTTTCGTGCAATGTCTACCCGCCCGTCTGTCTGTCCATCCGTTCATCACCTCTAATTTCCACTTACTTCAGCCTTATTTAAACATCTGTCAGATGAGCAGCCTGCAACTTGATTTAAAGTATTTCGTGCTAGGATATTATGCAAGACTAAAGTAAACTACCTTCGCTCCGTAAACATCAACAACTTGTTCAAAGTTCCACTTACTGCCAGTAAATTCGAATGTATTTTGGACCAGCCAACGGCGGTCACACCACTTGGCGTTTCATAGAATCGCTCCGGATGTTCAATATATTTGAGCGACCAGCAACAAACCAAGCCTTTGCGTTGACTTTCGAATTCAAATTGTCCGTAACCGACAGCAAGTATGTTGGGATTTTCCTTGTTCCAGGCCATGTCTGAGATATTTCGACCCTGCATCGAAGAATTAGATAGGGTAGTTGTGTTAATGACTAAACAATAAAAGAAAATATAGTTCTGAAAGTGTATAAGACCACATCAACATTTTAGACGGAAATATACCAGCGGTTATTACTAATGTTCAACTGTTATACAACCATGAAAAAAACAAGACCACGCCAGAAATAAGAGAAAAGCAGGTGGGGGTGAAAGAGGTCTAATTACTGAAATAACCACGACTATAGTTAAACATTTAAAATATCAACCTGCCTGCACCTTGTAAACAAAAAACCGATCTGTAAGTAAAAGTAAGGCGTTAGGAGAAAGACAGCTTCATTGCAACTTTCACTACACCGCGCCATTCAATGCACTCACTTCACAGACAAATCGACCAAACAACGACGACATTCACGTCACTCAGCCCGACTAACCACCACCTCACCTAAAATATCCAGTCACCAACTCTCTGAGTCGTGAGAGTCCCAGCCCAAGAGACTGACTTGACTTACAATGACCAACAATTTGGTAACCGACTTCGTTTCTTTACGCCAGGTTATCATCTTTCCACCACGCGTCTTACCCCGGTCAACCGCAGCATCCACGAAAAGTGTTTGGTATGGTAAACGATTAGCTGGCGTCTCTACTACATGGTCTAACGATCAAAGTCTGCATGAATCTATTAGGACTGAACAATCAGTCAATCACTCACTACCAAATACACGCTTCTCAACCTCTCCGTTGCTTACTCGTTGATGCCACTCGATGCGAGCGATCGGACACAGATATCGGTGGTCGAATACCTGAAGACGGTTTAGGTTTTCTACCCTGAGCGGCAATGTTTTGTAGCCGTGAATAAATACAGCCCCGATTGCTGCCCCATATAAACGACTGTTAATCCTGAGAGAGATGCTTCTCTGTTGCCAGAGCTGTACCATATCAGCAAATACCGTTCTAGTCTTAGAGATACGCACTTCTATTTCATTCTGTATACCTCTGCATCGTCGCCGGTGGTGCAGCTAGTCACGTACACACACCTATCAAAAACCTTCATAAGTTCATTATACAACATGAAATCTACGCGATCACGGCAGTTTGATAGAATCATTATGCACTTTGGAGGCAGTAAAGCGCATTCCGAAGTTCATAGCAGACTGTGAAGTAAATTCTAGCATTGTCTGCGCTGGTTGAATGTTGTCGAACAGCGACAGAACTAGTCTGTGCGATTCAGAACAGTGGTAGCGGAAAAACTTTCACCAATTTGTTGTTTTCTCTTCCTTACATTGCAACCTAAAATGTAGTCACTAAGGCTATTGAGAAGCATACGTAAAGTTAGGAACGTGACATTTCGCAACCGATACAACTATTGGATCTTGACAAACAAGGTATGATCAAGTCGAACAACGAGACCCTTCACCATTTCTGGAATATCAACAGAGGTGTTTATCGTTTGGAAGGAATACCACAATTGTTTGTTTAATACATATTCTGAAGGCTATTATGAAACCTGCGAACATGGACGATTAACAAGCTTAGTGGTAATCCACGGAAGCAATCAATCCATCAGTCAAAAAGCCATATTTAAAACCACGCCTTCTGGTCAACTTACGCATTTTGTTTGGTGGGCAGTAAGTTCGGTTTACGGCGAATTAAGTAGCATACGTTCTTTAGCCAAAATATGCTAGGAATACAGGCCTGGTTTGCAGATTTCATTAGCCATTAGGCTTGCGATCCCAGTGAATCGTGACCACAAGTTCCACTACAAATACTAAACCTAGAAGCTAATGGCTCATTGGTGAGTTAGTTTTACTATTTACATGGGACTCATTTGGGCCCGTAAATCCATGTAGATATCAAACGCAATTGACAGTTTCTAATTTTAGCTGTCCGTCTTAAGAAAGCGAATATCTTTAGGTGTTTTTTCAGTCCCTCAGCTTCCGTCCTCAATAGACGTTCCTTTGCACATACTTTCTTGATCAAAAACCAAACACGGCGGTTTGCAGTTCTTAGTCGCACTGATCAACTGTGTACATAAGGTTTCTTGTTCTCATTTAGACTTGCCGTACTCTGACATATGGACACAGGCTGAATATCCACTTATCCGGAGTGTTTCGTTTACGTAACCCCTGACGAGTGTGGGTTGTTCATTAACCATAACTTTTCACTCAGTCCAGGGTATGACTTCCATCAGTTTGCCTGATTCAAGACAATCCACAGTTCTGACCTTTCACGTGCAAGGAGATTGATTGCGTCAACACCTTCGGTGCACGCAAAACTGGTCGATGCTGTTTGATTAGCATTGCCTCGCTAATCCCCAACAGTTTCGGGTTACAATTATGTAACAATATCTTGAACGATTTGATAGGGTCAACTAGGTGACC
>LUCH01002296.1:0-29473 GCA_013368495.1 Paragonimus heterotremus
CGCAGTATTCAGCCTCAGACAGTCTCGGCTACCGCAGATGTCAATGCTCAGTTTCATTGAGTAGCAGGGAACGTTATGGGTGATGCTCCACCTTGATGATCCTTCTTGTGGCTTTTCAAAAAAACGCCTGCTACTGAATAGCCGCGGTATCAGTAGTATATTACGATCGTTGAACTCCACTGCACTACTTGTGTGTAACTTGCAGTGACCCACGACCGCAGTACCTCTAGAGATACTGGCTGCAAACATGCATTACCGCTAGCCTATTTTGGAAGCAAGCTTCTATGTATACACATTGTAGAAGTCCTGAAATGCGCGTTGTGCCGCTTCCCACAGTGTCGTGTAACTAGCCCTACGAAGTGAACATTTACACTGCTGGAAATATGCGGTTTGTTTCCAAATGTCATCGTATTCTGTTGGCCGATAATTTTCCCGAGCCAGCTACTCTTGGAAACAATCATTATGTTTAGGCTTTATAGTTGTAAGGAACCATCAGTAGTGCACATCCTTGCTGTGAGGGGGATGTGAACCTCGATCGCGCTTTGACGAAACAACCGTATTGACCACTGCGTCACTGACCTCACATCGAACAGGATAGGTTTACTGTATCCGAATCGTCTACCACTTCTGCTTGTGAACAACGAACCTTAGGTAACATGAGACTGAGCAACGCTAGAGGATAACGCTTCATTGGTATAGTTAGTTTAGCATATACCAGATTTATACCCTCCATAGAAAAACACGAACATCACCGTTGATTTTGAAAAAGTTTATGGAAAGCCAGATTTGTAATGTCCATAGATAAAGGAACCGGATACAAACAAAAAAAAATGTATAAAAATCACCAATAAAGCAGATGCGAAGACAAGGAAAACTGGTTCTGCTGCAGACTGATCTATGTGGCCAACAGTTTTGAAAAGCACATTCAGCTTACTCGCGAAGATGTTGATGCTGTACATAATAGTGCGAAATGTCCCTCAGCTTTGAAATAATCTGCGATGTTTGATTGTGCGTGCACATAGCTATCACATACTATATCAGACGGTAGAAGTACTGCTGGTTTGTTGAAGTGTACACTTGAATTAACTGAAATTTGCATATAAGCCATCTACCCGAATAACTGCTCGAAACATTGATGGCAATAAGGTTTGTTTGAATGTTCCTTGAATGTGCCTGTTTGCAATGGCTGTAGACAGTAAGCACAAGTGAAATGTTCTGGATGATATCTTCGTCCAAGGGCATTCACACAACGACCTGTGATTGGCTTGGAGCAAGCTATGCAAAGCAGGCCACGTCGAGTGTAGTAATGAGAGTCACAATAGGGAAGGTCGTCAATTTCATGAAACGTAGATCCAGACAACACTTTACCACAGTCCTACAAACAGTATGGACAGAGAAAGAGATGTAAAGAGTAATATAAACAGTAAATATAAAAAAACACTCGGCAAAAATGCGGGCGAAGAGTGAAATAAATTCATGATTGTAAGACAAATAATCGAAATCATTTGCCACTGAGAAGCTGGTTACGGCCTGCAGATGAGAAAACTTCACTCCAATCTAAATTCTGTCATTCTAAGGTACATGTGTAATAGGCAATTACCAGATGCAAAACTTACTATAAAATCAACTACTACTCTATTATGAATAACATAAGAACGGCCGGTAACGGTCTTGACAGTAGTGTTGGCACCGTTAAACAAACGTATAACTAAGCGCCCTCAGAAAAACTGAAAAACATTGACGCTAGAACAACAAAATCTTCTTGTGACTTCTTTCTATTTAGAAAGCTGAGAAAATTGTTCTGCTGATCCCACTGTTTCATTTCTGATGATCTGTCCCAGCATTTTGTTAAGTATGTGTATAGTTATTGTAATACATGACTGAACATTGTGTGCTAATGTTATTTTACTGCATGGATAATTACATTGTACATATATTGACTATTCTACGATTTAGTTGATTGACGTGCTGCCTCATTACAACGGCGTAGAAACTAGCTCTAGGCTTGAGCTAAGTACATTCCCGTTTGCTACTGCGTATTCCAAACTACCACAATATGGCCTCAAACTGGGTCAAAATCGTAGCACTAGTTTCAACGCGATTGTAATATCAACAGGAACGCCCGCAAATAACCATTGATTAATCGTCTTGATGACTGTTTCATTAATGGTGTTGAACGCCTTGCAGTGGTGAACAAATTACGGTGAACCAACCAGTAGCACACAAACAAATGCAATGCCACTCGAGCTCTGGTGTATGTGAAACTAAAGCGGTAGACAGCCAGGTCAGGTATGTTAGGTAGCGTGCCCATCTTTTAGGTCAAGTGCATATTTACGGGTCTGGGTGTTCAGTTACCTTATGACAATACGGACATAATCAGAAATCTCCATTTTTCCGCGTACCAGTCAGTCAAACAGGCAAAATCACGTGAACGGATTACGCGACCCACGCATGGAAGGCCGGTATCCATTAGCCGCTTCAAGACTAGGACAACAGCAACGAGCTTGTCGTGGTTGCGCCGTGTCCACAAAGTGCCTACCAAGATCAATTTCAGTTCACCACTATAGGTACTTGTGCATACGTGATGGGAATGGAGTTGTAAACTCTGCACACTTGTTCTCATTAGTCATATGACAACATATAGTGTGGTATAGATCTCCAACTTAAAGAAAATACCTAAACTTCGCGTGATTTTTGACCGGATGTGTTTTGACCTATGAAGCATTCCCAAATAAAATATCGCAGTCATTAACACCTGTTTTAGCACCCAATAGAAAAATCGCTCCTATGTCCTGGTGACTATTATTTTGACATTAAAGAGTCTTTCCTTGTGTCTGTAGCTGATGCGGTCATTGCAGAGACGATCTGGCTGTCCCAGGAACCGAATTTTCCGGACTGTTTTGTTGTCAAATGAAAACACTAAAAAAAAGACCACTTTGCATTTGAATTCAACAACAAACGGGTGTTAGCTCAATCTAAAACCAGACTTGTCTAAGTAAACAGTGAAAATGAGACAAAACACAGTGACACAAAGATTGTTTCTAATCAGGAAAAAGTACACATTTCAATCAGTAGTGAAGCGGAAACCGGGCCAAAAATTCGCATTTGACATCTACCTGTTCTAACATGCCTGGTGTTGAATCACACATGTCAGTGCACTCATATCGGAGGCCATATTCGAATGTGTGTAGTATCCAAAATGTTAATAGCGCCAACAATAGGTTTCAAGTTGAACATCACTCACAGTTGACTGTAGCCTTCACGTTCAGGGTAAAACTCATGTGCACAGTTTCACATTGGCCAAGGTTGCAGTAAACTTACTCGTAACCCGTTCAGACAATTTAGATGAACTATCGTTAATAGTAACTAAGACGTAAAGTGAATAATAAATAAACAGGCAAAATTTAAACTTCCACTGGAAATGCCTGGGCTAAAAAACAACAATTAAGATTGTGATTTAAAAATGTGTTTAACTCTGAGTGGATCAGAGAGACACGAGTTAGGTGCTAGATAATATCGTGAGTTTGCTTCTAATGGCTTTGAATATTGAAACTTCCGCTAAGTAACAGTTGTCTGTAAATTCTAGTTCACTCATTTGCGATATTTATGAACGTAAAATTTCAATACCATCAACAATAAGTTTCAAGTTGAACATCATTCACAGTTGACTGTAGCCTTCGCATTCAGGTAGACTTTCCAACCAGCCTCTCTCAAGATGAAGCACTAGACTCAAGTTTCGCTCTTGTTAGAGCTCATAAGTGGTGCGTATTCCTGTCACGACCGGAACTAGAACGCCGGCCACGATTTCACGAGGCAACCGTGTTGTCTACTGCGCCACTGACGTCACATTAGGCACGACCGAATTACCATATCTGAACACTTGACCACTTCCGCTTGTGTAATGCTCTGGTTGCCGTGTCACCTCGAGAGGAGACACAACAACTGTCCTGTTAACTAGAATCGATAACTCTGTGAGTAGGACTTCCGAGACAAATTGAAATCTTTTCGAAAGAGGCTGGCTGGAAAGTCTATCTGAATGCGAAGACTGCGATTAAATGTGAGTGATCTTCGACTCGAAGTTAATCAAGGCCCCGACTACGCACCAGTAACCAACAGTAAGGGTATTGCACCGCAGAAAGAAGCAAAACCCCTACTTAATGTAGTTCAGTAATCTCATTCCTTTCATTACTGTAACTCACTTTCCGTAAGATGACAATTACTTCAATCGGATATGAAACAGAATGATGTTGAACTATTTTGGAAACTGTTATACGTTCCCGCTAGTGCCATCTTTATGATCGCATGAACTTGTCATTCGTGATGTTCATGTATGAAGTGCGTCAAACGATATCACTGAGATATACTATGATATTTGGTTAGCAAATCACGAAATAAAGCTTTCAGGTAGAAGTGCCAGTTTTCCTGTTTTTGATTACTGAATTGTAATTGTAAACTTGAGAAATTCTGGGGTGCGATCAACAGAAGAGAGAGAGAAATTAACATCATCATAGTTCAACAGCTAATAGATACACCTTTTGAATAGTCCAAAAACTAGATACATAAATGAACATCTACCCGTAGCCTTGGGAAGACCGTCATGTCGGTTGAGAAGAGCAATTTTACCACAAACTCGCTGAGAAACCACAGAAGTGGTATTACTAACGTCAATGATAAAGGAGATGAGGAAAATCAAGCAACCAGTTTAAACATTGTTAAAAGTTTTAAACATAACCGAATTTCGTGTCTACAACGAACAAATCTATCTGTTCTACTTCATATCGTGCACGATAATCTTAATTCATACCAAAAAGGTATAAGAAGAGGAAATCTGGTAATCCATTGGGTACCGCGTGTCTATTATGAGTATATTATACACGTTTTGCACCTGGTCATTAGTGCATGATCAAAACATACGTCTGTTGGTCTTATTTCAATAACCATATTTTAGAATGATCTACTGTCTTCTGATTACGCATAGAGTTAGCCATCTTGATTTAATTGGGCTGCGTTGTCCTCTGACATTGATTACTATCCGGTTGTTTACCTGAAACATGTGACCTTAAGATAATTTTTATTGCTTTTCATGTATAAACTTTGTAACAACTCGAATCGTTTACAAGCACATCGCACATGAACGGTGACTTGTATCAACGGGCAGTTGGATAGTTGAGGTCAACTTTGTCAATAAATCTCTGACAGTAAACCAGGGGTAATCATCGGACCAAAGTAAATCCTGTAAAACTGAGATAAGAATGGGCATGCAAGAACTGGTTACGTAAACATAACTTACAAGGTCATACAATCGTAACTTATGTCCACGGTGTAGTGATTAAGAGATAATCCCGACTGACCAACTGTAGTGCATACAGAATACTTCCAGAAATACTGGTTCACGATTTACATGAGATATTGAATAGCTTCCCTGGCCGTAAACAAGATGCAAGTGAGCGCGTCCATGTTCGTTAATACGCACCAATGGAACCACACTTATTGCGGTTTGCTCGTACGCTCGACGGCTGGTGCCATGACCTCTCTAACCGATTTTTTATGAAGGCAGTTAGTCTAGTAATAAACTAGCCGTAGTCTTTACCTAGTACCTTTTCGGTTTCGTGTCTGTTCGTAGTTTCGCTCCTCGCCTGTACATAATTTCATTCTCTTTGGTGAGAATGTGATGCCACTTGTTTTATGACACGCCCATTTTTCCGTTCTCAGTATTATTATTCCTGCTCTATTCACATGTCTGGTTGGAAGTTCTAAGTAAATTCGGTTGACAAAAAGCGGCAGAAAAACAAACATTCCTCTTGACAACGTAAAATTCAAACAACTGAGCTGTCAGTATGAAATGGCTGCTTTCTGATAGGAATAGAAGAGCACGCGTGAGAATGAAAATAAACGGCCAACTGTAGCATTCATAGTTACTCGAAAAATAACCCAATACATAATGCCGTGTCTTACTTGGCATACGAAACAAGTTCGATGCCATGGAACATCCAGCGCAGTGATATAAGAGTCAGTAATGGGTTGATTGCAGCCACTGCAACGTGTGCCAAAGTGTTCCAAGTAACAAGAACTGAAACAAAAGAAGAGAAACATTGCCTGCTAGATAAAACATACAATATGAAGAAGATGCAGCTGAACTAGCTGACTGAGTAAAATTAGTAGACTGATTATCAAGCTGGTGATTTCCACCGTGCCTGGGAGCAACAAGTAGTTATCAACCAACGACATTTATACACTACACACAGAAATGTCGCATCTGTGTGGGTGGGAGTAAACATACTTTTGGAAGAGATTCAATTGCGAAGAGTTTGAGTTTGGGCTGGAATCAAACGGGCAACAGAACCAGCACGTCGAAGAGCGGCGAGCGTTCTACCAGCTGAGATACGGAACCACACTGGGGGCCCACCAATTTCACATCTGGTCTCCAAAACCCACTCAACCCACTATGCCACGTAGAATCGACCAAATAAACCAGAGAAGTAACTGCTCATCCGCGAAATTTTCGGGCTAACAGTGTAGCTCCTTAGCTCAGGTAGTAGAGCACTTGCCGTTTTGGGGCATGATGTCTCTTTCGTTGTTTTGAGCTCAGGCCCAGCCTAGATATTTCGCAGCTAAATCTCTTTTAGGTAGACCTTTGTGGTAATAAGAGTGACCCATGTGGAGAAAACAAGTTGAAGATTGTATACGTCCCTCGTTCGAACGATGGACTGTGGAACCATTTGCTAGTTCAAAAATATTAATGGAGTCAGTTCATCAAACATGTGTTCCGCTGTTACGGCCATTTGTACTATTGGTCTTTAAGCATTTTTAAAGTGTAAAACAAACTGTGCACGGAATTGGCTGCACGTATAGACTTACGAGCAATAAATCCTGTTTTCATGCTCATGAACTGTTACGTTTCCATCGAAGCCTTGATGACAGCTGTAGCAAAAGAAGTGGTCTGGATGCCAAGCTCGCGATAACGCCACAATACATTTCTGAATAAATAAAACGTAAAACCGTTGATGACGTATCGAAAACCAGATTCCTGGAAACGAGTTAAACGTGTTGTATGACTTCGAAAAAGAGATATAACCAATGTACAGTAACACGTTATGCAAGCACAGAAAGAACTTTGATTGGTAAACCGATATCTGGATTTGTGAACACAAATATGTTAAACTGGATCTAGAAATAGCATTCACAAGGTGACGATGTGAAAAAATGGAAACTAATAATGTGAACCAGGCTCAACAGAAAAGAGGCCGCACATGTCGAATTATCAGTTCCGCTTCTGATTCCTCGATTATCACAAATTTCTTACCACGTTTAATTCGGGCAGCTTATGAGGTGTTGATTAAAGTTTGTCGATAAGTGTGTACATTAAAACGTTATCTTCAGCAGTCCGGCAGACCAACTAGTTTCAATGCGTTGATCACCGTAAGAACAGAGCGTAATTAGAAGTGATTTCCGTACATCTGTATCTTCGCTGTGCCTAGTTGGTCGTATTTTATGGTTACCATAGTGGTTTCAGTACTAATGATTTTGTACCGAACGTTAGATGCGTTCGTTAGTTCGCCAAACAAAAAATCTGCAACAGATTTCCTTCCTTCGTTCATAATTAGTCTAACCCATAAGTTGGACGTTTTAGCTTAAATAATGACTGTCGTTGTTCTTCTGTTTGACAGATGCCCTAGATTATATACAGACGTGTAATACACACAAAAACCGCCAAGAAAAGTTAAGAAACGTTAATGTGTTTCTTTTCGAGAGAGGACATTACAATATCATTATAATTCGCTCAATGCGATTGCAACATAGTGAGGGAAATAACCTTATCTGGTAAAAAGCACCAAAACAGAGAGACGTCCAGCACCGGTATCTTAGTGAGTTTGAAGTAGTACGCAAAACTCAAAAAGAAAATACATTATTGGGTGATTCTCGTTAATAGCTGGTTGCCAGGACTATCCAGCCACCATAACAAGATGAAAGACCGCCCGTCAAAATAAACAGAAATAACGTGTTCTGGCTAAAAGATAAAAAACAAATTCGAAGCGAATAGGCACAACACTATGCAGCAATTTCTGTGGTTGAGTTCAGACCGATGGATGGATAACTTTTTACGCACTACTGATCCCCTCGTCGTCACGATGGCTTAGTATCCCCTTCGCTCTGTATTCGTTGCATAGATGACGGTGACTGACATCAGTTGCTAAGGCCGTATTGCGACTAGGTTTTTCGCTTTTCTTTCCATTCGAGTCACCTCACCCAATCACCGAGAGAAAGAAAATCTTGTTTTGGTGGTATTATAATGTGGGTGGGTCAAAACAAGTGTAAACGTTTCATTAACACTAACAGGAGGCACCTAATGAAGAACAACACTCACACCTCCAATCGATCACCCGATGGGTATTGGACACGCATTGATATCACCATCTTGAATCTGTAAACAAATACCTTCACACGAATTCATTAAGAACCCAGTGGGACTGATGTGCCGTTTGTGTAATTCATGACACAAATCTCTACTGATTTATGCTCGTTTCTTGCTTATTAAACTAAGGTTTAGAATAAGTTCTTGTGTCAGAGTAAGTGAGGTGCCAACTTGTCAAAGCGATTGGCAAAGGGTTTTATGTAAGTTCAGTGATCCGCTCTGCAGTCAACGCGGAAACAATTTTGCTTTGGTTGAAGAAGGCTACCACACTGTGATTTTCCTGAAGGAAACGTAACCATCTGAATCCATTCGAAGATATTTCGTGTATGGTTATGATGAGTTTGTTTCTTCAAAGGAGCTGTCCAACGAAAATAATTAGGGCTTTCAAAAGTGCCTTTTCGTGGAGACATTACCGTTTTTGGAGTTCAATAACCAAGATTCGCACAAAAAGAAGGGATTATTTGAAGGATTTATTTCTATCTTGGATTTACTTCTTTTGTGGTTTGTGGTCAAAAATAGACGGAATTTGGTTACATTAACCCTTATCGCCGAAATAAATGTGGTGTCAACACAAATCTATCAGATTCATCGTGTATTTAGATAAACTTATAGGACTCGCCATGAATACATTTGGTGTAATTGAAGATACGGATAAGTGCTACCCAAGCAGTGCATTGACGAAACAGCCTTTCATGAACAAAACATATGGAATCTGACAGAATAGGAGTGCACATGATGAGCTCAACAACGCAAAAATTTGGAAGATGGCTGACTTTAGGCACCAACTGCTTAAAACGACTAAACCCAGTGTAATTGGTTGACAAAGAAAAAGTGGTTCATCATAAGGACACACCATCATTACAGACAGCAATACATCAGTGGTTCACACTAATGCTTAACTGCCACACAGCCATGAGAAAGTGGCAAAAACAAGCCCTGTGCAAAAGCATAAAAGAAGAAAAAAGAAAGGAAAAGGAAGGGACCTAACCACTAGGAAAAGCCAAGCCTATATTCAAACATTTAACGTCAGGGTGCTTACACCTCATAAACTAATAAACAAGCTCTAAGTGAAAGACAGATGTCATCAGCAAGACAGCTTCCTTGCGGTTTTCGCTGCCCCGCGTCAGTAAATGCACTCACTTCACAGACAACTCGGACAAACAACGACAACATTCACGCCACTGAGCTCGGTTGGGCGCCATCTCATCGGAAGTTTCAAGCCAACGACTCTGTGAGTCGCGAGGGCCCCAGCCCGGAAGACGAACCCGATCTACAGTGACCAACCCTCTCGTGAACGATTTCATTTGTCTACGCCAGGTCACTAGCTGTCCACCTCGCACCTTACGCCAGTCGGCCGCAGCTTCGGCAAACAGTGCTCGGTGTGACAAACGATCAGTTGGCATCCTTAGTACATGACCTAACCATCTAAGTCCGTGTAAATGTAGCGACTGAACAAAAGAACCCGTTTGGCAATCAATGCCAAACACTCGCTTCCTAACCTCCTCGTTGCTTACTCGTTGGTGCCACCCGATACGAGCGAGTGAACGCAAACATCGGTGGTCAAACACCTGAAGACGGTTCACATCCTCTAACATGAGGGTCCAGGTTTCGCTGCCGTAAAGTAATACAGCCCAGACTGTTGTTTGATATATGTGACCCTCAAGTTTCAGGGAATACCTCACAGGTGTCTCAGATTAGCAAACACCGCTCTAGCCTTGGAAATACTTCGTTTCAGACAGTTGTGAACAGTGGTGGTGTTGTTCGTAGCTCGGGTTGATGGTTTTGGTATTGGCACATTTACCGAGCTTGGCATTTAGGTTGCAAACGTTTCATCACCAAGCGAGGTGACATCATCAGTGCGTAATCGTTTTAGCGCTCAAAAAACCATACGCTAAAACGATTACGCACTGATGATGTCACCTCGCTTGGTGATGAAACGTTGGCAACCTGAATGCCAAGCTCGGCGAACATACTAATACCAAATACTTCGTTACCTAACATTGAATCTACGCAATTACAGCAATCTTGTAGAAGCACTTTGCATTTCGAGGCTGCAAAGCGCATTCTGAAGTACTTAGCACAGCGTGAAATAGCGTTTAGCGTCGTTTGTGCCGCTTGAAAGTTGTCAAACAGCAACACCTTAACGTCAGCATAATTAAGAACAGTCAGCCTTTCACCAGATAAGAGGTCCACACCGGCATCATTCGAGTGCGGCAGACAGTCCTCCATTATTTCATCCATGACAAAATTGCACAAAATGATGTAAGGGGACAGTCTTAACGTACACCGCTCCCGATGCTGAAACCGTCAGACAGTTCACCGTAAACCCTAACATGGGCTGAAGTATGGGAATAAAGTGCCAAAAGTATGTTCACACAGTCGTTCAACACCTCACTGCGTTTAAACGACTCTAAAGGTCTAGGTCGAACCACCGAATCGAGCTCACCTTTACAGTCGGGAAATACGGCAATTGATGTCCGTTTTTAGTACACATGACGCTGCTCCAGAATTTGGCGAAGCGCAAAAATATGATCTATACATCCCTGCCCAGAGCGAAACCCTGCCTGTTTTTCTCTAATGTTTAACTCCAGAACTGCAGTGAGTCGACGAAGCATAGTGGATGCCCAAACCTTAGTAATTGCTGGGGTCAAACTAATTCCCCCTATGGTTTTCGCAAGGGGCTCTGACACCTTTCTTGAATATGGGAACTATTATCGCGTGACGCCAGCACGGAGGAATGATCGTCGTCCACACAAGTTGAAACAAATAAGTCAAAGTCTAGACTAACGTCTCCCACCTTCTCTGAAAAGTATCAGCACGAGGTCATCTTGACTAGTAGCCCTATTACTTTTGAGGGCCGTAATGCGATTGCGAACCTCAGTCTCAGTGAGTAGGTCCGTATCTACCGACTAGGGTGCTATATCGCAAGTTTGCAGAAGGCCAGTTAAGCCGACCCTCAAAGTGTTCAGTCCAACGCTCTAACCTTCTGGACTTATTACGCATGAGTGTGCCACCGGCCTTGCTGATAGCTTGCTTCGCTGACAGACGGTCGACTAGGATCAGTAGTACAGATCAGCCTAAAAACTTTGCCGATGCTCTTTGAAGTAAAAGCGGTCTCCACTTCCTTAACTTTCTCCACTAACCAAACCAGATGATCTGCTTTTGAGCTACGTTTCAGCCTCCCACGGATTTTTCTCCTAGACTTTATTACATGAACTGCCTGGAAGAATGTTCAGTCTAGCTTCTAACAACTCCAGGGATTTCTCCGATATTCAATGTTTGTTCAACACATGTAACCCCGTGCCGCATGCTACAATAGCTGTTTCATGAAAGCTCTGTGAAATTTCGGTCCAGTAGCTGTCAGTAACTTCGGGGTAAGAACTGCTAAGTCTGCTTTCTAGCCTGGTTCGGTACTTATGCCTTACCGACGGTATAACCAATGTCTCAACAGCCAGCCGTTGCTGTCGGTGGGGTCGTTGCTCGGCAAAAGTAAGAACAAAACGACAACATATCAAGTATGTGCTCCAATATAAACGACAGCCATGATTCGAACTCCATCACCTATAACTAACAGCTATGTAGTGTGTCTGAGACCAAACCTGATTCTGAGAAGGTGGGCTCCTAGTATGATAATGAAATACACGATGTCTAGAACTAGAGCTGGCTAAAAATAGCTTATGCTCAACATACAGCTGCAACAATCGTCCGCCATTATCCGAACGCTGTGATGTTATCCCAAACGTGCCATCTGGATGAGATTCGGTCACACAAAGGCGGATGACCTCCAACTTGTAGAACCAGGAGACTGCAGTTTGCCAGACCTCTACCTATTGGCCGGCCTGGTATGAGTGACCATGTCGGTTTGGTGAACAGTTCAGCCAAATAGGTCATCGAGATATGCGAGCCGTTATAATGAGATTGGACTAGAGCAGTTCTACGAATGATGAAGGTTCAGCTGATCGGAACACACACAAACTGCCGTAAGCCGATTTGCGACCGGTTGGCGCCAATCAATCAAAAATGTCGATCAGCTGGTACATTGATTAATGTTGTTCACCCATGAAAAGAGTGCTATTCTTCCAATAATCTGAGATCGCTTAGTGGCGCTCAGATGCCTGTTCCGGTTTCCTCTCGTTTGAGTAGGTCAGTACGCGACAGCCGCTATATCGCGTCAAGGTCTAGTCCCGTTGTGAAGGACATAAGGACACATTAGCGTTTCATTGACTGTAGTCGCGAATGAAATACATTCTGCACAGAATCGTCAAGAAAACCTTTGCAACCATGAAGCACAAGTGCCCCACTTCAGATGTTAATCACTAGAGGAGTGTGTTTGACTTGATAGATAAGACAGTCAGGTGCTTCTGTTCCTTGAAATCAGCGCTGAAAAGACGAGTTAATCAAAGCAGCAAATGGTCCACTGACAACGCTACATGACCACCGCCCAAATATTGGATAAATTAGTAATCCTTAATGTCAACAAGATTGACGGAATCCACCTGAATGTTCAAATGATCACACATAAGACATGACATCATGAATACATAACACATGTAGCCGATTAGAATTCAACAAAAAAAACAGTCGAACCACTGTGATATTCCCCCAAAATCTGAAGTAAATGAGCAATTTGTTTTTAAATGGTTGCCAAGTTGAACGAATTACGGAATTGTCCGCTTGAAACCACAGAACGCTAGTTCAGAGAGAGCAATGTTCTTGCGTATAAAAACTCCCTCGTGCAGTGGATCTCTTCTAGGTATTTTAAAGAATAGACAGGACCGGTCAACCCAGTAGGATTGTACAGGGGACAAGATTTCACAAGTTGTATTCTACGTCGTTAGTTAGAACTCAAAATAGACAACATTACCCCCCCTGCTTCTTACAGGTTCTTAAAGGTTGGCATCTTCAACCTGGATTTAGTGTGGTTTTCACCAGCTCAGCGGATGTATCTGTTGTCATCCATGATGAGGAAAAAAGAAAAACTAAACGAGAGATGGGTTTCCACTCGGGACCGAAAATGCACACTGACAGTAGAAAGGGTGAAAATAGTCTGTTTTTGGATAAGAAGTCAGTAAATGCACTTTAAGAAGCAGCAAAAAAGGTGTTAGCACTGTCTGTTAGTGGGCATGATATTTCAATGAAGTATGTAGTCATACAGCGCAACTATAATTGCGGGATTGAAACAGACCACTCGCCTATCGAATTGAAAATTCTTTTAAAACCGTTGAAGACATTCGATGAAATGCAACGTAATTTTTGAACTGACGGTCAATTAAATCTGATAATGTTGCCGATTGGTCCAAAAGCTGCATCAAACACATTCAACCTAGGGTCAGTAACTAATTTTTTTGTTCAAAAACTGACGCAATAGGTCTATTTCTTATAATCAGGTGCTTGAAGTAATTGATACATTCAGCAGTGCACAATAGTAACGGAGTTAGATGGAAGTTGCTTTAAGTTCTGTGTAGGTTTTTAGAATTATGTGAGATAACTCCATAATTATCAGCCGACAAGCCTGTAAAAATAAATTGGAACAATGTATGCAAAATCGGTTAATCAACTTTAGCAATAACAATATTTCATTGATGCACAAATACCTTAGAAACATACAACGGAGGAAAAGTGCAAAAAAAAGAGAAGCGATGATACCATTCCGTAAAATCGGCGTAATACACTCAGATAATCAATATCAATGCGCCTGTATCGTACAAATAGACAACCGGATTTCGAGAAGAAATAATTCGGCGGTAACTCGTTTACTTAATTGTTACCACTTCATCGTCATCACCATTTTTCATTTCGAGCTGCTGTCTATGGATAAAATGATTTGAACTGTCATTGGTCCAGACAATGGTTCACGAAGTAATGGGGAAGTAAATAAACATACAGCGAAGAAAAAGAAGGGAAAGAAAATAAATGAACAAAAACAATTGAGTTCAACGAAGAAAGAGAGTCAACAAGTCTGCGGATACGAACTTGCCATTGATTTGAACACAAGGCCATTATATGGAGTGTTTCCAGCCAACGGTCACGAACTCTTCAAACTCGCAAACGACATCTAACAATATTGTTCAGTGGAGTGGTCAAAACTTTCATAACTACTAAGTGTATTACCGCCTAATCGCCTTGTTTCTTCTAACCATCAGGAACAACGCAGAGCAATACGCAGTGCAGCATACAGAATAAGTGGCCCAACAAGCAAAGGCTGTGCACTTTTATTGTTTCAGTCATCGGTCGCGAAACTGCACATTTCTCAAATACGCGTCAATGAACAGTCACGTTATTCACAGAATCAGACCAATTGATATAGATTAACAAGCGGAGATAAAGGCAATTGAATAACGACAACCCAATGCATCTTCCGTACGAGTGAATCAAGTCTCCAATCCGTAGAGCAAAACGGAACGAACACGCGCACTGTAAACTCTGTATTTAATCGACAAACGGGCGTCCTTGCGACGCTTCAAGTGAGCGAAGTTGGCGAACGCAAAATGTGCTCTTGTTATCTTCGTAGATACTTTGTAAACTACCTTACAAACTGACGAAATAACACTATCCAGTTAGGTGAAATGATCGTCAGTCTCTAGCAGCCTGCTCGCAAGAAAAAAAGACAGGGTCACTGCCAACCCAATATCGTAACAACACGTTACCCTGTGAAATTGCTGCAAGTATACCATATATCATTCCACCAATTCATTATGTCCTGTACGTTTTCTCTAAAAAACCTAAGTAGAGTAATGCTGTCTGCATACTCTATGTCAGTCAGCTCAACGTCCGGTAGAAAGTCTACTCCGAATCCTTGAAACCCTTGAGCACTCCCTCCAAAATATGGTCCACCAGAAAGTTGAAAAAAGCGAGAGGTCGGACAGCTCCGTTGAGCGCCACTTGACGTAAATCACTCAAATCACCATTTCACATAAAACATGCTCAAATGTAGTTAGCGTTCACTCAAATGAATGCAGCTAACCCCCATGCTCAATGAAGGTTTCAACAGACCAAGTGGATTAAGAAGGTCTCGGCCCAGGAGACAATCAGGAAATACAATTCCCAACTTACTGGTGGCGGATTTCACAGCATTTTGGCAAATTGTCGATTTATCGCTAGTAACCCGCGGGCACGAAGAGGTAAACGATAAGTTTGCGTTCAAAATGTGGGTGAAACAGATCATTTGTTCCTCACAGTAAAAAAAAACCCGTTTCCTAACCACCTAGTTATCTGCCTGCTAACAACAACGGTTGTATGTAAAGTTGACTGAAACACAGACATTCAAAGACTTTTAAACTCTTGACATTCCCAAATTTACCGGTCAAGTTCCACAGCTGTAAAGCGTTGTCTCATTACTCCGTTGAAAGTGTCTCAATTTGGAGAAGACGCCGTTAACACAAAAACTATGCGTTACAACTTGATTTAACACGCTCCTATCACTTGAACTGTAGATTGCTATGCATATAAAGTGGTCAATAACCACTGGAACTTCATTGACTGGGTTAAGATTAACGTGATCATCCCAGTCTTTGAGTAATAGCTCGCACTTTGAACCTGTAAAGTACATTTCAAAAAAGGTTAAAAATCAATAAGTTGTGATCGACTACTGGCCACGTGTGAAGTGAGCATTAGAGTTATAAGCTAATGAAATGCTTCAATTAAAAAGTTGATCCTCCATAGAAAGAAGTCTCTAGAGAAAAATTCTGCAACGAGAAAACAATTTGGTCTGGTAGAAAGGTTCATTATTGGGACTTCTGAAGAGCGAATACCTTCAAAAAGAGAACACTTAGCTACGAATTTATTTAAACATAAAACCAGAAAGTGCTAAAAAATTATCTCGTCGATAATCACGCATAAGGATAAGTCAAAATATCGACTGAAAAACAACTGTGTTCCTCTGACATGTTAATGTTACCGAGCTAAAGCCAAAAACACTGAGGTTTTGAACTGAGAGAGTGACTGCAACACAGACTACCTAACATGCACACTCCGATGTTCAAGCCGGTAATTAAGCCAAACCGAAGCATACCAAAATAAGCTCTCATTAATGACCCTGGAACGGGAGTAAAACCTTCGTAAAAAGCCAGGTCTGAGGAAGAGAGAACGATCTGAGAAAATTTGCAAGATTTCAGAAGGGTTCAGATGTGTTAAACAACATTGGATCAGTTACTCAAATGCATAAATCATGAAATACAGGGTATTCTGTGTAACTATGTACAGGTGTGACGATTAGTTCCTTCTTAGTCAGAATCCCTCCCAACGAGAAGATGCTATCTTTCGGCCTAAGAAATCATCATTGCATTTAGATTGAAAAAATCATTGTTATTATGGAAGAAACCAATTAAAACAATAAGATATCAATAAGACACAGTAATATGTTATAAACATAATGACTTGATTGTAACCATGTAAACTTATAATCTCATCAAGTTGAAACAAATCACATCAGCCTGACACCATACCTATATACTCATATCAGCAGATGGATCCATTTAATTCACCTACTTCAAAAACAGTTGCAAGCTGTCTCTGAAACTCTGTACAACTATCTTTCGGAAATAAGACAATATTGCCTGACAATCAAGCAACTGAATCAGCACAATACATTTGGTGATCTACTTTCCAACATACACAACCGTGTCCAATTGACATTAGCTTGACGGACCTCAATCGCAATGAGATCCATAGCTGATCAGTTCACGTAAAGTGCAAAGTTGAATGTTCAATAGTAAATATACCGGCTTGGACAGCAAAATGTCTTCCAAAGTAAGATTCGGATAACGGAAAACAGTTTGAAGACAAAGCCAATTCCATCTATGTTGATGACATGACAACAATTTTGCAAATCGGGGATATGGAAGAAAATGAACCTCGTCAACTAGAAAGTGTTGTCGACTGACCTCCAAAATAGCCTCACCACAGTAGCCACATTTGGGGGAAAACAATTTGGCATGGCAATCCAAGCAGTATGGTTGATTGTCTCTCTCGTAGAAGTCTTCTCGGACCAGACAAATTCCACAGCCGACACAAGTAAAATGGTCCGGGTGCCATTCTTTGTCCATGGCGGAGATCAACTATCGAGAGAGGGAGAAAAAAGACAGTTATTGTTACCAAATACGGTCATAGTGGATTGATAGTGGTCAAAATGGTGGACAGACGAGAGTAGGTTAAAAGATCCACGGGATGAACAGGCGAACAAAAAGATCTTCAACGGGTTTTTTAAACACTTTTCTAGACTAGAACAAGTTCCGAAGACTAGAAAAGCATATTCTGTATTCCCCATAGCCAAGAAAAAGCTTCAATGTGAAACTGATACGACATCAACACACCACAGTTCAGCGATCTCCCGAAAACTATTCTCAATGTAAAATTATGCATGGACACTATTCGTTACATGCTAAGTACCTGCTGAGAAACGAAAGGTTAGGTGCTACTGGCCGCTGGTGATACCCACAAATGACAACCTCAGAAGATTTCAGCCTGTGTTCTAACTGTGCTCAGATTAAAAAGAAAGTTAACATGACGCTTTGGACGACACCTGGGATGTTTAAGACGTTTCAGTTCCTTGACGTGTGACTCACTGACAAGTTCCTACCATAAATTGAGTACTTGAGTAGGCCATCTATCTTTCAGGGGAAATACTGAAGTGACCGAGAAAAGACAGTATTGTTTAACGTCTAATTCATCTTCATAGTTGGTAAGATTTTTTAAACTAGGTCAACGTTTTATATACTAACGATAAACCAGGGTAAATTCAGTTTGAGGCACATAATCACACATCATCCGTCATATTCTTTGAGACACACTATTATGCTCAATCCGACTCATTTACTCCGAAGGCCGAGAGTACAACTACAGGTGGTTCACCTGAACTAGAAATAACGTTCAGTGATAACTTGCTTTTCACCTCGTTTATACAGACAAACACAGTCCACCTCGGATGGTCAATTTCTGCACTGGCTATGACCCAAAGAACTCGAAAATGAGTACCTAGTAATGCCTGATGTCTATCCTCAAACCCAAACTCCACGAACGGTTTTGTTTGAACTTACCAGGTAGAGATGATCTGAACGGGGAGTTGAAACAGCACCCCTTGGCGTGATAAGTTAAAGCTTTTATTCACCCAGCTACTATTTCAGTGAGCATCGTTTATGACGGAGGAATTTGTAATCCAGTTGCCCTTCACCTTGTTCATGCGAATGAGCACAATCTAACTCGAGTTGTCAGATTTTGTGCTCTCTACGGCTACGAGGGCTTGAAAAGGAGCACAAATAACATTATTTCATTGTGAGAACACACCTAACCTGGGACACCGCAGTTGAACTCGCCGTGACAGCGTCAACAATGAATGATTTTGAACGTATAGTTTACACACAGCTATGTTACTCCGTATCGGAACAACTGCAAAGTAGCACATTACCTAAAATGCCGGCACTAATGAGGTATCGCTTGTTGAGGCAAGGTTGTCTCTTGTACAAGTCTTATCATGTCTCATATTCACATTATCTATACTATCTCTGAAGCGAACATCTATATACGTATTTCTTCTTTCGTTACGATTTTTTAATATCGGTCGACACAAACCACGTTACATATAAGCACGATAAGTGTCTTCTACTTAATGAAAAAACCCAATGGTAAAATGTTGATCATATGCCAATGAACTGTTGAACACAAAAATGGGAAGATATGATATGGAGGAAGTAAAGTTACCGTAAAGTATACATAAGACCGTCTGGACAGGATAGGTGCAACCACAGATTATCTAATGTAAATCAACAAGAAGTATCTTATGGGTACAAAGAAACGAAAAACTATTCAATCGCTCCCTAGTTGGATGGGAATTATACTTGATCAATTTGTTGAGACTGTTAACTGTTGTTAAGCTAACAGAGCATCCACTTTGTGTGATTTCACAATAAGCAGAATTCGCTCGGAACCAATGCTGACCTGAAATGTAATAAAGTGTTGTGCGATAGTTGAGCGGTGTGCTCAAAAGCTGGCATATTGCGGGTGCCGTGTGAAAATACAGGTAAATGAACTATATTTTGATAACTGGGACAGATTATTGGTTCGAACAGGTGCAACTTCAGGCCAGTCAGCAAAGCCAGATATATACACCAACAACCATGTGATATAATGACCAACAAATGAGGTGTATCAACTGGAGGAAAAAACCACGACGATCAACATATCGTAACCAATTAACATGCAAGAAACGAACAGGAAACTGAACAACATTGAATTGAAAGTCAACATTACTAACACAAGACAGACAGTACCATCCAGTGTGACCGAGTAGAATATCGGCCGACAAAAGCTCGTAAAAGAAGTGATCGATAGAATTGAGTGTTAGCTAGAAGTACACCTCTGCTGTTCACTGGAGAAGGTTTTGATCCAAGTCCAGTCTTGGGTATGATTTCACAGAGGGCCACCAAACAGAGTAAATGATAGTGAGTAGGACAAAACCGCGACGAGTGATTGTGTTCGGTGACACAGGCGAGCGAGAAAAGAAGTAAAGCGGAACCATTCGAATGTTCAACCCGCAGTGTCAATATTCAGTCGGTTGGAAGAAAAATCATTTGAGTTGTTAAACAACTGAAATTTCAGTGAACCCTCGTTGTATCCACACTCAACTGGAATTGGACTCTTAGGCTGATCGCAACTTCGCATAGTCCAGAAATTGACAAAAAAAAAGTACTTAGTAGCCACATTACAGTACAGAACAGTGTATGATGCGAAAAACGACAGTGTATCCCCGATTTCTACGACGCAGAATACACAACTTCATTTCCGCAAACCAAAGGTATATACTACTTTATTGAGGATCTTAATGAAACGCGTATTGTTCGCTCTGGAGCCATTTGGTTTTGTAAAAGAACTGGTATATCCACAAGGTGTTATTTATTAACAGTACTGGAGAGCAGTCTTGCAACAGTGAACATATTACCACTGTAAGAAAATGTTACCAGGTTTGCCAAACACAATCTGCTCTTTAAGCTGAGGGTTTGTAAGTAGGATAAACAGGAATATCAGTGGTACGCGTCAGGTAAACTCTGAAAAAGTTGACGCCTAAAAACAACGTGTACTCGACCAAACAAGGATATCATTTTATTCCGAAAGAATTCAGGTATTCGGGCTCTAAAAAATCGTGAGAGTCGCCACACTTTAGGACAGTGTTCCGGAAAGCGGGCGATAAGAATGTCAGTTGATGAGAAGACGTAAAGAGGGGAGAATGACGAACTGGGAAATAGGAATAAGACAGAACGCCACTTATTATCGTGAAAGATGCACAATAACTGGTGTGGTGCGTTTTAGACTTGAACTGTGAAATCTTAGGTTATTAAGTGTAACACAATGTGTCGATAAATAAGTGAATTCAGATCAAGAACAAATCACTTACTGGAGAGCAGTTATATCTAATGCATTCACGATCAACTGTGTAATTAACAGACAACATATTAAAATTAACCATATGAGTATTTAGCCTCATGCATCACTAAGTACTGTTATCACGGCGATTAGCAAAATATAATCTCACGATATGAATTATCATTGAAAGCTTTACATTGAGAATGACAAAAGTGTTCGACGCGTGGTGTTACATACAGATGATTAGGAAGTGGCAATTAATTGACAGGCTTTTACGCACGGTTTAGAATGAAGATATAATTTGTTAAAAAATGAGAATTTTTGCACACTACTGAATAGAAAACATGGGTGTTTGGTTGTTCGCTCAGCTACGTAAACAACCGAACACCCAAATCATCATCCTATGTTATCGAACATGTCACAGTTTGTAACAAGCTGAAAATTATTAGGCGAGACATAGCCCACCTATCAGAACTGTTTACAATGTTTACTGAAAAAAAGTTGCAATGGCAAGCAAATGCTGTGAAGCCCATTCATGTCAAATAAATCGTTTTTAAATGTTTTAAACAACTTAACTCTGTATAAACGCGATATTGATCACGAAGATTTACTTCGATTTCATAGTCCTAATGTGCTGAATCAGATAAACGGAATAACCGATTATTCTCGTATGTACTGTGTACACTGTCATGAAATGCACGAACACACGCTCGTGAGATTTCAGGAGCTCTTGACAATCAACGTTTCAGAATGGAAATTGGATCCATCTCCGGATGGTTGTGCCGAATGTGGAAGGATAGAGGAAGAACTAATTTCAGTACAAGTTGACAACAAATTGCAGTTCAGATCTGGAAAAAAATAACCCACGGCGTTTGATCGCAGAAAGAAGTCTATGAACGTTATCCACAAAAGTGGAAAAAGAAACCCTTATTCTTTTCAGCATTTCAACATTGTACTTAATAAAACCGAATCTTAGCTCAGTAGCCTTACCAACATACAGACACTGAAACAAACTTTATATTATCATAATATGAAAATATCCCTCAACAAATGTATTGATTTATGTGACTTCAACTTGGGGAGAAACATAATCGTAGGGTCATCGGTTGAAGTTAGAAGGAGAGTTATTCCTCTCGAGACGATCGATCAATCTGAATATTACTCAAAATCGAATGTGGCTGGGCGTTTGCACATAATAATTCCGTCATGCCTCATATGAGGTCAGGGAAGCAGAGGTCAACATGGCTGCATTAAGAAAGCGTGGCTGGAGTTCCAGTTCCGGTTGTGGCAAAGATAGGCACTGCTAACAGGCTCTAACAAGACTGAAATTCGAGTACTGTCTTTTTTTTCGAAGGTGGGCGACTAAGAAGTCTGTGGGAATGTGACAGCTGCGATCAACTGTGCGTAATGTTAAACGTACATAAAGATTCACACTACTGAACCACAGAATGTAACCGAATTTTAGCCTAATGCCGAAAAGTTTGTTTCATTGTACCGAGTCCACTAACTGCAGAAAAGTGTGAACATACATGTAACGTCATAGAAAATTCTGTCGGATAATTGGTTCAGTTATCACTGGTCTTGGTTTATTGTCCACGTGAAGTGAGAGGAGATGACTTTGAGTATACAAAACCAATGGAAGGTTTTGGAAACGATGAACTAAAACAACCGTCAACATCCTTTGGACGACTGTCACGTAAAAAGAAAGCTAGCCAAGATGTACGTAAAAACTGCGTAACTGCCAAAACAGATGAAGTTAACCGATCAAGCAACTAACAATTTACGAAATGATAACTGAACAATACCAAGAACATTAAAGTCTCGCAACAGTGAAGCCAAAGCAGCTGTTAAACTGTCTGTTAGGATAGACGTAAATGAATACAACATACACAGTACAATGTATCAATTATCTGAGCTGGAGGGGGGAAGACGCATATAACAGAAGTGTTCCAATATTCGCCGGTGGAACTAAGCGGTGATCAACACCTTGTGTAGTGGTTCCAAGCCGTATCAACGCTTGAGGCAATTGTTCGATAGTATCGTCATGTGACCCAATGCGTCTGACAAACTGAAAATTGACAGAAGTCTTACTGAAAAGCCTAATGCTTTTATTGTTATTCAGATATTTGAATTTTACAGACTTCCCCCACTGAATATCTGATTCGGTCACGAAAAAATTTACTCGGTACACAAATGCTGTAAAAAAACGGTAGAACTTGTTCAGTTATTTTGTGGAAGACTGACGTATCTTGTGATGCAATACAAACTATTGAACACGACTATTTGCACATGATTTTGTTTCAGATCGATTTACTTCTCCGAAACTGTCATTAATTTGTAGTTAGTAAAACACTTACTGATGAGGCGAGGTCAACTGCATGGTGGTCAACCCCTCTGACGCGCGTGAACGCGAACAGAATTCAATCTCTGGTACTCGCGAAAGTATCTTGACGAACTCTAATAATCAAGGAACTAAAGTTTCTTGCTTGTTCCTGATACAGATTGACTGACAAGCTTATATGGAGGCAAAAGCTGTGATCACTTCCGAAACCATCTGCTCAAATTTGAATCGGGACTCATGGGTTAGAAAACACATGAGGCATATCTAATCGGACGTGTTCCTAGGTTAACGGATATTCACAGCGACGAAGATAATGACAGTTAGTGGACTATGTTTAACAGCACGACTTTATGACTGTGAGAAATCTAACAATCCGTTTGAGACAGACCTGAAAGGAGTATGTTTCTTTACTGACAAGCCCACACCCTCATAAACGCAATATTTGGTACGATCGTAACAACCCCAATTAACGTACCATGCCAACAATAGGCTTTTTACATGCATAACAGAAGCCTTTCGATGCTGTGATAGCTCCCTGTTGGGCCAACTCGCTGGACAGACTGCTCAGCATGCTGGAAAGCGCAGTGTTGGGAGCATTCGACTGGATTCGTGCTTGATCACATACCCAGTCGGACACAGGCTTGGGGATGGGTCGATCGGCCACAGCTGTTGATCGAGGTGCGTCGACATGGGCATGAGAGCCACCGTGGCCGTTGTTGTTTGTGTTGACTTCCCTGGTTGCGTCTACTTGATCTCTGGAAGAACTGGTTGTACTGCGGTCTGATAGAGTGGTTGATTCTTGTTTTCCTATCTGGGAAATTTAACGGAAATTATGAGATTATAAAGATGTAGACTTAACTGTAGGCCTACAAGCAGAATGGGATTATACAGATATGTGCATTCAGCCGCCTCTTACGTGGATAAAACGGTTATGTAAATCAACTACTTTAGATTGGCCACATCAGGTACCGACTACCACTTTGTAATTCATATAGAAGCAGTTGAAGTCATGCTTGCAATTATCCTGAGACGGTTCAAACAATATGTCTCCGGTTGAATGGCACCAAAAGGAACACATGTTCTTTGATCCGGGAGCTTGACGACTTAATGCTTCCAACTTCGAGGCTTCTACATTATAACTACGACTCGGAATGCAGACGGTTCTGACAGCGTGCTATGATGAGACAGATTAAACGAATAAAACGTGATGCTATGGTTGCTGAACGATAACGATAATCCAGCTGCTGGGAACAAAATTCTCAGTGTCCAAATGCTTAGATTCTTAATTTTCAGAGCGCCGAATTAACAGAAAGAACAGACACGGGAAACCAGATAGATAAAAAACTACCATAAAATTGTCCTATACTTTATATATTATACTTTATATATATACTTATATATACTTATATATACTTATATATATACTTTATATATTATAGATGATCTCTAAAGGAAGATGGGAGATCAACAATCTGAGAAAGATTCTAGAAAATCAGACTAGCTCGTCGATATCTTAACAGTATACTTGAACAAACAGCCATATTTAGAAGCATCGTATCCCATTAAACTTCAGGTATTATGTTTGAAGCTAAGATCTGTCCACCTTAACATATCCACTCTGAACACGGTTTTCGTATATATGAATTCCAGAATTAATTTGAAGAGATTAAGTTGTCATTCGCGTACGATCTGTTGAATGTTCTGGAGGATGGCAATTAAGTCGGAACTTGGCCGTCTCCGAATGTACCTGGCGGTTGAGTTTATTCTGAAAATTGTGTCCAGCAGAACATACTAAAACTACTGACCTTGGCAGGTCCCGTCTGCAAAATGTACTGACTTCAATTGGTTTGTGCAGTGCACTCAGAATTGCGTATCGCTTCTCATTTACTGATCATCTTCCCGTGTCGTCCGAATGTTCCCGTTAATTTGATTGCTACGGTAAGCTTGATCCCGCACAGTTTCTGCTAACTGGAAAGTTTGTGATTCCATAAAGTGCAACCATCAAAATTGTTCTTTTATTTCTTAGTTCCCGATAGATGCTAATGATGCCACAGGTTGAAAGGCGACAAGGGATGTTCGGTGCATTAAATTGAATAATATTTCCACGGGAGTCAATCTTCTTGGGGAATGACGGTTGGCAGTTACGTAATAGAACATAAGGAAGGTCTACAGAATACCTCTAGCTTACAGTGACGTACGATTGAAAGGGTCCACAAGTCTCAGAGCCTTGTCACTTGACTGAAGATGAAATGATGTCATTTCAGCAACAAAATCTGGTTAATAGCCGTAACGCTGTCCACCAATACGGTGTCTAGACACCCAAATCGACCGGTTAATTATCGTAAAGGTCGAACGATGAACTCTAATGCTACGTTTCGTATCTTCAAGCTGCAGGCATCCAAGATGGTGAGGAATGTTGTTCATTCAGCAGTCCTAAACAGTCTGCGTGTGCACATAACTACAAAGCCCGGAGACCGATCAAGATTGTAGCAAAAGTTTACGGGCTGATTTCGAAGTTGACGCACGTAGCCAACGGGTGTGTACCGGTTTCTCCAGTTCGCCTGTCACTGTAGGTCAGTAGACGTAACTGAACCTTCAAGCGACTGACACTGACCGGCACGAAGCGCTCAGGTTACATAGGCGTGATGGTTGATCGTTACGATTATGCATTCGCTGGATAAGCACACATCCTTGGAAGACAGAGAGCTGCAACGTTGTGAAGATTAATCCCAAGCCTGAGATGGTACTTAGTAATCCAGTGGAGAATGTGGTCTTGCTCAATCGTTTGCGAAAACATTATAGAAGTTACTAGGAGGACGCAGATGACTTCCGATAAGATAGAGTTAACTTCCGGTTTGACGGAAAAGCCTGTAATGGCAATATCTGCGGAATCGAGAGACTACAATCGGATGAAATGTGGTGGTGTGCCGGCCTTTTCGATGTGCGTTGTAGACAACTATTTGGAGTCAAGGTTATAGTTCAACAACAGTGTTGGTCAGAGTTTTGATCGGCTGACATTAATTCGTCGATTTGACTGCAGTTTCTTTTGGCCGGAATAAAAGATTGTGGGTGCATGCACACATGATTTCTAGGATCCATCGGAAAATACATGGGAAACCATTGCAGCAATCCTATGATTTCATGTAACGGCTGCGACGACATTATTCACCACAGAGTAGTGGCGCCAGCAGTATTTTCGATTTGAGAATGGCACTAATTTATTCCAAGGACCAGCTGATGTAAGAGAAACGAGATTATGTTTGATTCCTTAGTAAGAGTTTGCTTAGGGATGGTTCGAAGCCATGCATGACTGGTAAGAACACACTGTGTAGCGAAAAGGCGTTCCATAGAGTACAGTCTTTATTGTTCAACTGGCTGATTGCCATGCTACGCGCGGGCTCGCGCTTATGAGTCAGAATTCCGGTCCACAACACATTCCGGTTTCCGCTCACACGTCGTGTGTGTGCGACCGACGCCTTTTATTGAGAGTTTTTCCGCTTGCTATGCATCTGTTGGTCTGAACTCGTCGGGCAATGGCTCGTCCAGTCGCTCGTGTTGTCCTCCGTCTATCCACTGTGGGCTTTGACCATATTCCACGATCGTGTCGAGATATTCCACCGGGTGTTGGAATAGTCGCGCCTCCGTTCTGGCCGTCCATCCCAATTTGCCGGCCATGTCTCGCATGTTGATCCGATCCAGTTGAGCGATGACTCATCCGGTCACCCATGCTGTTCCCGATCCGCACGCTGTGAGCTTTTGGACGTACCTCTAACCGCGTTGAGATATTGCACTGAGAGTTGGAATGCTCAAACCTCCGGTTTGATAATCCACCACAATTTTAGTGATGACCCATGGATGGACAAGTAGAGAAACGTCGATCTGAGGCAACATTTTGCTGATGACGTTTACGTTATTCAAATAAGAGAAACCGTCGTTCCTATCGCCTATGAACAGCAAATATCTGATAAGGGCATAGAAATGTACAGTTGCATTGAAGAATGCGAAAACCACGAGCCTTGTTGCGATTGAAGGTGTTGTCCAGGCTCGTCATCCATTAGCCAGCATCTGACTCTATCGTAATGTCATCCAAACACCTTTTTTTCTCTCACATCAATTGGCATGGTGATCATGACCTGCTGCAACATCGCTGAGGGCGTCTTCATGCTAGACAGCAAACCAGCTGAACTGAAACAATCCACAAATATTGTTACCCACATTTAACCATTCCTGCGGTATGATCTAGCCTTCCAAAGAACCATCCGCAAATTTGACGTAGATTATGCGGCCAGAAATATCACGTTACATAGAGTTGAGCTAAACCCGACGATCATCTACAAAACCTCCAATACCACCGACAATACGGTGACTGACACTTTATGCAACTCTATCCATTCATAGAGCATCTATGCATAGTGAAAGTTAACAGCCCTTTGGAAGTCTCGACAACTTTCAACCATATGTAGACTTCGGTGTCGGGGAAGTCGCCAGTCCCCCGAAAATATTGTGACAAGACAAAGTACGCTGTCAGCGACCTTTACCGTTGCTATAGTCGTGTACTATCCCGGTCTCCACGATCGTCCTCAACTGCTGTGACAACTGTTGTTGTCATGCTGACTAAGCGCGTAGACTGAGCTATCTAGACTTTTGTCTGGTCCATTCTTTTTGGCTTTGCTTTGTTGCTAGCCGCAAACCCTATAAACACGATCGGGTTTGCGACCATGTTGTCTTTGGGCTGAGCGACATAAAGAAACTCTGTGTGAAGGCCTATCTTTTCCTTGTATTCGTGCGGTAGCCTCGGGTGGATGGGAACAGACTATACACTCTGTCGTTTATTATCGCTAATATTGACCGTTATTCCGCTTCCGTTTACGCGCTCGTAAGCCGTAAGACCCAGTTACAACAGTCGGCAACACGCACCTTAACAATATAGCAAACAGACCGCCTAGAAGAGTAACGGGTGGATGCGCAGCGTGTTATTCAGATACGTACAGGTCTGCATCGCTTGGTTACTAATTGACCACAATCGGCGCGAAGTACGTCAAATAGTTGACCCAAATTGATGTAGATGGCCAAATTCCTTGCCACAAACGGTAGTGCGATATACGGAACTGGGTGCATTGGTTAGAACGTGAAGCTCGAACTTGGGTGCAAGTATAGACTGGCCTATATTTGTACTGTTTCTTAAGCAATCTTGGAATATGGTGGAACGCTTCTAAAGAAAAAGATCGATATGCCTTGCGTCAACTTATTAGCAAATAGACGGTTGATCACCGACAGCGCCAGTGTTGTTGCATAAGTGATAGACAACATCGTTAGAATTCAGAGCTGTCATACTCAATTTAGATTAAACAGATTCAGCTCTGAGCAATCTGTGAAGTAACACGGTGTTTGAACTGTACATTAAGTAATCTCACTTTTAAAGTTCAAGAAAGCGGGATGTGCTCGGTGCCGAGTGGTTGATTGGACGCCTTATTGTCATGTCAACTGTTCTTCAACGGTGTTTCGAAGAAACGGTAAAGTTGGAAGCGACTTCCAGCCGAAGCCGTGTCGGGAAATCACCGTTGGAGACAGCGACATAAGTCCCGCGCTCTGCAAAATTGACTTAGGACGAGTGGAAACTAAAGTTGAGATTACAGCATGCATCCGGAGTGGAAGACAAATTAACTGAGGTTGATGAATTATCTCATGGATTGATTGTAGAACAGTAGTTTTGCTTGTGGCACTGTTTGTTACATCTTCGGCAGATGTGCTCCATAAGTGACTAGAGTTGCACGAAATGCCAGTCGAGGTATTACCGACTGGGTACGAAAGAGCGACCGTTGGGTTCTGCTTAGATCTATAGGACGTAATGTACAATGTCCATTCAGTAAGCGGGAGGTTCTTCCGCGGAACGCTTGATAATGATGGGGACACACTGAACACTGAGAAACTTTTGACAAGCAGCAGTGATTGTACGTAGATGTAATTCAGGACACAGCCCCACTTTAAGGGGAACATGGTGCCACATTTCCAAACCACTGGGGGAATAGAAATCAAGAAGAAAATCAATAGTCCGTCATCGATTGTGGCTTAAATCTTTTGCATTCGCGACCGACAATTTCGATAAATGTACCGAAGGTGTCGGCTTTACCCCGAACGAAGGCAGTGGAGTTCAGCGATCGTAATATACTACTGATACCGCGGCTATTCAGTAGCAGGCATATTTTTTAACAACGTAAAAGCCATAAGAAGACTGCAAGAAGGATCATCAAAGTGCAGCATCACCCATAACAGTCCCTGCTACTCAATGGAACCGAGCACTGACATATGTGGTAACTGAGACTGTTTGAGGCCGAAGACTGCGTGCAAATGAGTGTTTTTGTGTC
>LUCH01002296.1:33176-90000 GCA_013368495.1 Paragonimus heterotremus
TTTTTGTGTCAGGTTTGGTTTACATGCTTAACCCATGTATTGCTCTGTCGGATAAATAACCCTTATGCCATCCGCGTTCTTGGATCACAACACTAATTTATAGGAATGGCACCAAATGTTTAACAGTGCTTATCGTTTAACATAATCAACATTTACACACTGTCTTAAAGTAGTGAGTATTCCTGCTAGTAATGCCAGTGGGATGAGTCAACGAGACAGTCTACTATGTATAAAAAACGTTCATGTTACCCATCCAAAGTTGTATCTGAACGTACAAAAATTATGATGACATCATACTGTGAAGTAAGAACGATAACGTGGTCCATGAAGAGCTTCCCCTAGAAGTCTGAAAGTTGATCAACGAAGTTTCAGTAGGACGCCATCTACTGACCCTAATTTATCAAACTTTTGGAGGTATGTGAGCGAAATAACAGCATGAGGGCTAACACACGAGCACTCACAAAACTGACGGTCATGAAGTGTTTGAAACGTAATCTCTCCAGTCACACTAAACAAGGACCTCATCGAATACACCTGCAAGGGCTGGTTAAGAATTATGATGGGTCTAGTTGTAGGTCACAAACACCATCAAAAATGCACGCCATTTCGAGGTTAAATCCCCTGGATGTGATTGTTAACTATATCGGCTTTTACACAATTTTGACCAACGGTTTGCATATAGTACCACCCGCATAAATCAATGGTATGCAAGACAACTTCTATTCAACCGATTGAGGCCAGGCTATGATTTATTCGGATGTATTAGCTAGCCAGCATGTGCAGGTGTGTATGCGGTTTAGAACACGCGCAACATCTGGCACATTTTAGTCACAAGTTATGCACATGGAAACAGCTCAGAATGTTTCACTATGACTGCCCGACGCACGTTTTTTTGTTGGCGAAAATTGGTAATTCGAAACCTTGACGAGGTATCACAAAGTGGAAGTTGAGAATAACTGGATATTTTACACTTGATAAGAAAAGTGTTCTCCGAGACAGATAGAAAATATAGTAGTACACATGAATACAATCCCGATTGATCAAGTCGGCTAAGCTCTCGTGTCCAAAGCCTTCTACGGTTGTTTGATGGTCTGCTGTCAAATGTTTGTTTTTGAAATTAACATCGATGATCAAGTTTACAAGACAAATAAATGGAAACTCAAATTTTGGTCTAAGGAACAGAAGAACTTCATAGGAAATAGGCGAGCAGATTTACCGTTTATCGTCAGACAATAAGGGTCTCTTGGGAAAAATTAACTATGACAGTTTGGATTCGTCTGTAGTTTACATAGGATGGTAAGAAACGACAAAATATGTTGCACAGCAGTGGCTTCTGAAAACAGAAAAGCAATATACATATTGCGCCCAAAAAGTATGGTCCATTTCAAAGAATGACATGTCTTTCTAGTTAGAAGCTAAAATGTGTGTGTTCATGTTGAATTAAGATTATTGCATCTAACATCGGCGGTTGCTAGTTCCATGCTCCCATTGAAAATCAATGCACACTATCCGCTCAACTTCAAACCTGGTGATCAAACACGAAAATCCCCGGATAAACAGACCATATACTAGCAAGTTCACATAGTTTGAACTAACTAGCAACGATCTGATGGCAAAAAGCAACTTAAAAAATCAATGTTCGGTAATCCTAAATCTTGAGTATCCCGTTGAGCACTACTGTTTGAGTTTCATTGATTTCAGACACACTGAAAAAGGCTTCTATTTACAGTATGGTATAACAGTCAACGATATCATCTAACATGCCGTCTATGCTGAAATATATCACAGAACTGTATTGCGACAGAGACAACGTGAACGTATGCCTTTGATAAACGAAGCTCCGTGCAAAAATACTGTGAACGCATGAAATAGGATAAGCTTTATAATAATACACCTCTGACGGGGTCTGCGCTGGTCATAACTGATTTGTACATACTTTCTTATCTTCCTGTTACAAAGATAAGTAGTAACTACTGGATAGGGTTAGCAAGTTGACACGTTACAAGCTGAAAATCTGTCCACAGTTTGCATACTCTGCGATAGCCATCTCTTCTGTCAGCAGTTCTATCTAGCAACGTGTGGAGAACAGTCGATTTTCTCAACAAACCAACGATTATTAACACAAAGTACTCAACTTAAAAAGCCGTTAATAAAAAATTAACTATGGTGTAAACGTTGACACTACTGTACACTCACTCGTATGGTTAGTTGTGCCCACAGCGGAAAAGCATGTGAAACGTAAGTCATTAGCTTAACACTGGATTATGGATGGCGCATTTAAAATTGTGCCTACTCTTTTCTATCAGCTTTTCATAATGTATGTCCCTGTGGATTCTGGCAGTTATCGAATTTCACCTGTAGTGTACGTACAAGTGAGGAGAACTGAAAGTAATCGATAATGCTTAATCCAAAATGTAATAGACTGTGTCGGAAAAAATGACACTGAACTTAAATCGAACAGGAGAGATAATGATCTGAGGATTGGCTTTACCGGATGCTTCTGAAATAGAATTCCCTGAAGAGTCGAATAAAATTTGATTCCTTCATTTCTGTCAGAGCAGCTGGGGAAGAATTCAACTGAGTGAATTGGATGTCAGAAACGGTAATGTCGAAGAGTCTAGGATAACGATGTGTTATTTATTTGTCTTGTCGTTTCGGCGCTATAATGAAAGTTTAGTAACTTTGGATATTCTGAAACCATAGTCACTAATCGAAGCAAGCGAAGTCATTAAGTGGTTTGAAGACAATTACATTCTTGATAGAGTACGAGGATTTTTGATAAACGGTATGTTGTTCGTACACCACCAAAGTTCTCCCAGACTACGCAGTTAGTAAATGATTCTCTGCAACGGACACAAAACGTTGTTGAAGCTTGACACAGAAAACAGGAGAATATAATAAGAAGAGTCTTAATTATAAGTAAAAAAAATGTAGAAAGAATAGCAATAGATGGAGAGTCAACCTGAATGTTTATTTTGTGATAAGCTCTGTCATAAAGGGATTAAAACAATTAATAATGGGGAGGGGGAACTTGGCCGTCGGCAGTGGTCATAAAAGTCAATCAGTAATGTACTATGTTCGTGACATTATATATATTGTTTCAGTTTCAGAAAAACATAAAGCTCACTTAAGTCTATGTTCTAATTTCTCCGTGTTGTAATTATCATTTGTCACAACAAACCGTCGATTAGAAGCTGTCAGGAGCATTGAAACGTTTGCAGCATTATTTCGAAAGGAAGAATGTTGTCTGATAGAAGAAAAATCATAAACATTGGTGAAAACAAAAATAGAACAGAAATGAGAACACTAAGCGCAATTACGGCACGCGGAGCTAACTGATGCTCTACGAATTAGTAAACCGCCAAATTTTCACTGAATTATTCACGTGGTAGTTGATCTAACAAATACCTTAATAATTCACGTGGTTCGATTCAAGGATTACGTAAATGTTTTAGCTGAACAATACTACAACGGTTTTACATAAATATTCTGTGCCGAAAAATTACCAACATACAACACTAGAGAAAAAGATGTGTATGGAAACACTTGATAAATTCAATGTGGCTAGTATAGGATATAGAAGAGCAAGAAAGATTTGATATACAAACTCCCTAAAAAATTGCGTTCAATTACTCACTATGAAGTAAAGCTACTCTGGCTATCAAAATGGTGTACTCCGAAGACGAGAAGCGTGAATTACGAGAGATATAAAGATGGTCACTAATGTGAACAAACATGAAGTTCCAGCACAGGGCCCAGGTTCCTGCTCTTGGTGTTCATCGTCAACGTACCACAACAAACCAGTCTATAATCCATTGTCTGTGTAAGGAAACGTTGTTTTCAGCAAAAACGTATCCCTTCGTAAACATTGCAAATATCGTTCTTTACCCAAGACCAACAAGCGTACGTCAAACACAAGAGACTTAAGAGACCAGCTGCATGCTATAAGACGCCCAATCAAAGGCATACAATGTTTTCCAGAACAAATTCACGTGCAAATAAAGTCACTAAAACCAGTAATTTTTTCTGCACTGCCAAAAAGCAACCCAATTACCTGTCCTTTCACCTGTCTGTGAACAAGTTAGTGTGCAACTCTGTGTGTATGCGGATTCTGTTCAAAGATTGCATTCGTTGTGTGTAAACATGGATCAATAAGTAGTTTGTCCATGTTCGATAGCCGACTGTCTTTTGACAGATTTGTACTTTCGGAGTTTTCAATCAATTGTATATTCGACAACCTTTCCAGCTAGGATGGTGTCTAACAGATTGAACTTGTCCGTAGATATGTCTATAGGCCTGACCAAATAGTAGGTAGTAAAACCATCACGAGCACCCGGGTGTAATGAAGCATATTTAAAACACACAGGCTCACATTCATCACAAAGTTTGAAAGTGTCATCGAGGTTTGTTGAAGACTTTTATGGAAATACTACTGGCTGACTCACGAGGATTAAAGAACACTAGCACCTGTCGTCTGCCTCAAAACATACGGTCTAATAACACTTTATACGTATTATTTTATTGTGTGATTATTCCTTTCGCGGTCGCAGAATAGGGAATCTGGACTACCGTAAAAGTTCTTTCTTCAAACCTGTGACGTCTTTACAGCGTGCACAACACAAGTTAGGTAACTTTTTATGACAATTTTGGGGACAAGTACACAGAAACATCAGTTCCGAAGTTCTCACAGACATATCTAAATTGAATAAGTAGAGTCAAACTCAGAGCAAATATGTCGACATTCAATCAACTGTAAACAACTACGTTGTGTCCGACCAATTTCAAACTAGGCCACACGACCATGGTCAACATTTGGGCCACCAGTTATAATGCTCAAATAGTAATGCTATGCTGAGCAGCTTGATACGGTCGTGTATGGAAAAACTAACTATCCGTATCAACGGATAACGGACCATGACTTCAACACGGAAGATAATCAGTCACAAATTCATCAATGCCCTTCAGTACTCGCTCATATGCCACTATTGAAATAAAAGACAAAGTGTCAGTCGCAAGGCACAAAACGGCCGTGTTTTGAATAACGTCCACTGCGAGTGATGCTGTCTACGTTTTGGCAGTTTGATAATCTTCAATTTGCCATAGGTTACCCCGGAAGGTAGGAAATACTGCGTGCAAATGCGATGAAAACGGCGCCAACTGAAGTCAAGCGGAGGTTGATCACTGCGACAATGACTTCACATGATGTGCGGCTGAGTTATTACATCTAAACGCTGAATAGATTTGCGCCTGAACAGTGACACCAGCTTGACCGAACAACTCAAACGAAGATACGCTAATTGATAACCCCGTGCTTAGGACTCCTGAGTCAGGTCGAATGTTAGGCTTTCAATAAACCTGCCGGGTAATATTGTGAATTACTGTCGTAGCAATTAATATTATTCCCATAGGGAGGATGCTGAAGGAGTTCAGTCGAACTATTTGTCTTCAGCGTAACGAGTGCATTGACAATAAGAAGCTCGATTAGAAACTCGGATGCTTACCATCAGTGTAAACCTTTTACTCGAAGATCGAGCTTGTTGACTTAACTGGTTTCCCGAGGAATATACCAACCGTTAAATAAACGTAAAGGTCTGAACCATATTTCTTATTAAAAAAACTCCCAGCACTCAAGGCGACTTGGATTCGTTTCACTAAAGCTGGTACACCAACTATCATATCGCGCCTTGCTTGTAATCTTTAGATATAGCCGGAGAAAATGGTAAATCGATCAGCTCATAAATTTGCTTAGGGGTAAGAAAAAATCGGTAGTAAATTTGGCGTTTATTGGCTTCCTGTTAGTTTCTCGATTGCAGTTCAAAATGTACACAGTGTGGTTAGCGAGAAAAACCGAAAATGTGGTGACCAGCGGAACGTAGTTGCAGAAATAATGCACTTGTTGCCATATGCTTCCTTCTCAACCGTTATACACATTAATTTGAAATAACATCTGAAATTCACGAAGCACCTAAGAAAACAGCAGATGAGCAAGCGAAAATCGCCACACCTGCGAAACTGGCAAATGTATATCTGTTGACGGGCAAATAAAATGCTGGCAATCACCAACTAGACGTAACTATCAAAGGTTATAACCGCTATGAACAGTTGACGGGCAGAAAGTAGAAATATTGGCCCAGCGGTTCATCGAACGCGTGGGTTGACCAAGGTTACGAACTAGAATTGAGAGAAAGACTGGAATAAATGCGTAATTCGTTCGGTTTTAGCATAGTTTGGCGTAATGGAAAATTCACTGAATAGCTGAATTAGTGTACCAGAAAACTGATTGAACGGTCGACTGATGCAGTCAGTTGACTGGTCAATCTACGGAATTTGCAAGGATATGACTGCGCAGGAGGGCAGGAAGTGCACGTGTGAACTTGGAATGACAAACGATTTTTCACAAATGGCACAGGCCTAATTTTGGCACCCAAAAAGACAAACACATTGGAACCGAAGACTAAGTAATTAACTGAAGAATGTTCAAGAACTAGTGAGATGCAAACTGACAACAGAAGTAATATAACATTGCACACTATTCCTGGGAATTACTGAGTAAGTGGTGGACATAAAACGAATATTTTTCATGTGATATCGTTATTCCAATTACGATGAAACACTATACAACACTGATCTCGAGTTCTAGACTTGTTAGAGCCGGTTAGCAGTCCACGTGTTTGTTATGGTTGGGGTGGGAACCCAGGATTACGTTCTTATGAGGCTATCGTGTTCACTACTCTGTAGTTCGCAGAATGCAAAGCTGAGTTATCACACCGAAAAGATTGACTTATGAGTTGAAAGATCAGTTCAAAATGAATCATGGTAACTACTCTGGTGACCAACACATTCGGTCGAGATCACAGAACACACGACACCGTATCACTACTGATATACGTAAAAATGGGCTAGACACAATCTGTGACGTCAGTAGTAGCAAAAATATGCTCTGGGAACCATTGTATACGTTGGTACGTGAATGAAATCTATGCTCCATAGTAACTCATATCAACATCGGAACGGATAGTAAAAAACACTGACAATATGATAGCAGGATGGAATGGAAAAAAAGAAGCCATGTTTTAAGAGATACCATGAGAATATCATAAAAGCAAATGTAAAACGTATTCAGCACACAAAAAAAAACAACAAGACATCGTGCTTATCAAATTCTTAGGTGAAAAACGGTAAACGACGTGTTCGTGCCATGACAGTGGTGAATGCAGTTTCTGCAGACGCTATCAGAAGGATAGATAATCCGTGGGTACTTAACTTGATAACCAGGTTCCAAAATTCATTTTAAGTTTAAACAGACACTCCTATTACACCAACTGTCACGTGAAACAGAAGCTCACCCACTCTGATCATTAAACGAAGATGCAGCAAGATCTTCAGTGACTACTTTCGTGCCACATGAACACATCGTACAAATTTAAGCAGAAGATCGTATGCTCACGAGGAGCACGTGCGTTCCTAAAACAGTTCAAGATTAAGGAGCAAAGCAAACTCAGTCACACGTGTGTGAGTTTATTTTCAACATACCTCTCATCTAATATGTCCGTTCCTTACGGCTCAGTGATACGTACATATGCGCTGACCATTATCACCACACAGGGCTACTTGTTACATTTGGGATATTTTTCATCACCAATGGGATATACCACGAACTTTACCATAAAACACAACAACTCAGCACTTCCCACTCGATGAATCTTCCCCAGTAGATTCTTCTGATATACTCAGCATACGCAGTACAACTGTCTCCTCGTACTTGTTTTACATTAACGCGGATTCGCTCTTTAATAAAATGGACTAAATTCGTGAACTCTATTCCCGGCAAAATCCAGTAATATTACAAATCATGGAGAGCTCGTGAAACGAAGAATTGTAGGATGGCAAATTGTTCATCAATTTTAGGATCTCTGTTATTCAGTCCTTTCATTCTTCAACTACTCATCACAGTCAAACGACCGTTGTTCCTCAACGCCAATCACACAAACCTCTGGCGAGTTCCAGAGTATCCGAGAGAGGTGAAAACGATTCGAACTGTTTAAACCAGTCAACACCATAGAAAATAACTTTTCATTCAATGTCAACAAGTGCAAATTCATGCATATTCACCATCAAAATTGTACTGACTATTACCCTGACAACACAAATCTGCTCGTGCCAGAATCCGAACAAGACATAGCAACGACAGTGGCAGACAGTTTAAGTCTGTCTACAAACTGTGCAGCCATGGTTAAAAAGACAAACAAATCTTCAACCTCTTAGGAAGAATCTGCGAAACATTCCACTCTGAAGCGTTTATCACTAGGTTCCCCTCCATATTACGTCCATACATGAAAACGGACATACAGGCCTGTTGTCCCTATCTTACAGAAGATCTGGCACTTGTTCAAAGTGTTCAAGGACAGGCTACTGGAAGAATTATGCGGCCTAGGAAAGTACCCCCACCCGAAAGAACCAGTAGGATTAGATCAACTCTCAAAGAATTACACGCATCTCAGGGGACATCTAATTCTTACGTATAAAATACTCCACACCCCGGGTCACCCACTACCACATATCTTTCCACCGAACAAGGATGTAGCTCTAACAGTCCAATCACCGAAACTGAGTAATGGAACAGAATGGTTACTTTGCAAACGGAACTGACTCACAGTTAGGATCTGTTCACAATGTAACGTATTGTACAGTTTTGTGGTCACAGCTGATTCGGTCAAAGATTGTAACATACTACGGGATCGGCACATATGTGAATACAATCTGCACTACATGCTTCCTAAGCGTCATCCTAGTCGAGTCCCACAAGTGATCAAGTGCGCATGTCTAACTGAATGTTGTTTCAGCGTGTTTCAGTGTCCGTTGTTGAAATGACTGAAGTCAGTAGCTCCAGTGTAGCTATTTTAGTTTCATTCAGTTTTTCTTCATACCTATAAACTATCTAGCACAATGTTTCACCGAAGAAAACAGAGAGCGAAAAACAAAAATGAAGATCATTCTCTCTCCTGTGACAATCTGTGAATGAAGTGAGCGAGACGTGATGCATAGTTAAGTCATGCCAAATGCATTAACCACAACGACTGGTCAACTTAATTTAGAGGTAATACAAATTCGACCCGCTTGAATGCCTCCAAAAACACATTCGTAGTTTGCCCTGTATCTCAAAGTTACTGTTTTAAATTGACCTAATGTCTGGTGCAAGGATGAGTGAATAGGCTGGGTCAAGTAGACCCGAAAGAAAGCTACCCAAATAGAAATAATTTAGCTTCAAACATCTCTATTAAAAAGCGAGTTAGGGTTACGAGGGAACAAGCCCCAACTAGGGATAAATGATCCTACTACCTTCGGGAAATCAATAGATTGACGAATAAGTTAAAAAAAATCGTTCTGATGATTATTTTGCCACTATTCCGTGACCATATTAATTTCAGCTGACTGTCGCGGTGATTATCTAGCCTATACGAGGGAGTCCGAGAGGGGGATTATAGAAAGTGAACCGCATCGACCAACGTGATATTTAGCCTATAATTGTGCATTGATAATTCACGGTGGTCCATCGTATCGAGAGAGCAACGGACACAGTAACCACCACAACACATGAATAAACCAATGTTTCAAGCAAACAGGACTTTTTCAAAATGTTGAATTACTTAAAAGGTGTGAATAACGAAGGAGTCAAAAACTTTCAGGTTGTTCTACACCCAAAGGTCTGTATATTTTGTACATTTGGCATAGTGCATACCGATAAAACTGGAAAGATGCGATGAAATGAGTTACCAAACAGCACACATACAAGACGGCATGTCTGTGAGTCTCGGTCGATAAAATGAGAACCAGTGCCAAAACAAAACAGCACACTGGGAAGAAATGTAAAACGATACTGTCCCTTGACTTTAATTCGGAATATGAATGACCTCTTTAAAATGAGGTAGAGTACATTCTCAGCAAATAAAGAAGTGTAGCAAGTAAAATAACCAACCGATAGCATGTGAACCGTACTTCTCTACAGGAAGAACAAAACAGAATGTGTTTCGTTAGAAACAACTATATCGCAAAGTTAGATCTTTATAAAACTGCTGTCAGAAAGAGATATATGAAGCACAACATACAGCATATGTATTCATATGATAATAGGTCGTATTCTGGACTGTACAATGACTTAGACAGTTAATCACTATAAAAATGACATGGAATATACAAAAAAAATTCTCTTGAAATCAGCAGAAGAAGGTAAAAACAAGAGGGGAAAATTTAAACAGGAATATTGTAGATATAGGCACACCACTGGCTTCAGCAAATTGCAATCAAAGAGGGTGTTTATAGTGCACGATTTCAGTGATCCAATGATTCCCAGTAGGATAGGTGACATAGATGTGATACTCAACAGGACAGCCAGGTTCTTTGCACTCCGTTACGGTGTCGTTGCTGGACCATCTCTCGATATGATCGCGTGTCTACCATGTTTTCCAAGAATCTCAATCACACGGTGGCCGGCCGTGTGAGGTCTACAAAAAGGGAGGCTAGGTGGAAAAACAGCTTTGGCATAGCTGCTTTATCGTGGGCACCGATCAACACACCAGCAACCGAGTGAATAGCCCTTTGCGTATTCTAAGAGAACGTGGGCTCAATTACCAGTCCTGTAAATCGCAGCCGATGCAAAAAGCACTACAAACCTTAAAAAACGTTTTCGCAGTAACCAAATAGATGTGAAAGTAGAGGTTTGCTAGCGAGATAGTATGACAAACGCACATCATGGAGTATAATCCGTTGCGCAAAGAAAACGAAATATCAGAGCATTCGACAGTCATTTCTCACAAACCATTTGAGAATAACGATCCTTCACAATGCAATAAATCAACGAAGCGAGAAGTCTAAAATAGTCGGGTAATCGTTGACACCAGGATCAGACTTCTCAAACAAGTTCAACTTTCAGTTGATTTTACTCCTAATACAAATGTTTCCCCCAGACAATCGAGCGCGGATAAAGTTTCATACTATAGTCGTAGTCAATAGACCAATAAACCTAGAATCTATGACGCTGTGAAACGTGGAACAATTAGAGCGTAGATGAATTTATTCAGACCGCATATAGATAAACACATGGCGAAAGTGAAACAATCATTCTTGTGTGTAAACCCGAAATTCGTTCAACTTGTCAGCACACCAGACCCATGGAAATTTTGAGCGGGGCGACATAGTTCACAGCCATTCGCAAAAAGTCAACAAACACTTACCGTCCAATTCAAGAAATCACAACAAAACCACTTCAATAAATAAAAACACATTGAACAGCGCGTCCGAAAATGTCGTACACGTGTTCCACATCGTCTGGTATAATGCGATTTGACCATTAACAATCAAATGAAACAACAGTAGAAGTCAGACAGAAGAGAAACTAAGTTAGCAAACATTGTGTGGAAAATTTGGCAATCAAGTTTAAAATGAAGAAATGTTTTAAAAGTTACTTTCCCAAAAAACGATTCTGAAATGTAAATGCATACCCAACAATTTTATTGTGCGAGTTGTCATACGCCAAACCCAGATTACGTTTAGATTCAGAGGGCAGAGGGAAGCTAAGACGAATGCGTTGGTCAGCCAAACTTATCAGTTAAGACGATTTATAGCTCTATACCAATGCAAGTTTGGACTTCAGTAAAGTCAAACTTCCAAAATACTAACTCAAACAAACAGCTCGCTATTTATTTAAGTGCAAGTAAACGGGCCTTACCCGCAATTTGTTGCGACTGAGCCAAATCAGTAGAATTCATAAGACCAAGGAAAAGGTATAGCTTCGACTGTTGAACGCTCTGTCAAACGGCGACTTGGAGGCAATCAATTTTTGATTCATCATACAGAAATAGGAAAAAAGCTCTTTTTGCGACAAAATTCAACATGTTGATAACGATAACTACTGGTGTTATGTGTGTGGTATGCTCAGCGCTCAAATATGGCAATTCAGTCACTTTTTCTAAGAACCAAATGGAAGGAATGTCAAACGCACGTGACACATGCAACACATGGTACTAAGATGCTGTGAGTCATTATAAAGTCTGTGACTCATGTGCTCTCGCTTGCTATTTCACTACTGAATATATACATTGTGGATTAACACATTATAGCCAGTTGTTTATAAATACAGTGATCAGGTCGAATGTCTTTGTACACCATCGATTGGAATTGACCTACCAGCATCAAGAACAGATCGAGCTTGAAGTGGTTCTGTGTTAATGATCCGGATTGATGGAGTTAAGATCTCAACCGTCATATCTTGGACCTGCTAATGAGACCCAACAGGACGTCAGACCTTAATTATCAGATCTTTTGCTCTCGATGTTTAAACAAAAGAATGGTAGAGATTTATAAATTGTAACCTCTCGCTGTGCTGTCATTGTGTTTAGCTATTTATGCACAAAGTGATAAGTAAGGTCTGACGGCCTATTGCGTCTCATTTGCAAGTCCAGGCTATGACGGTTGAGATCTTAACTCCATCAATCCGTATCAATAACACAAAATCATTTCAAGCTCGATCTGTTCTTGATGCTGGTAGGTCAATTCCAATCGATGGTGTACAAAGACATTCGACCTGATCACTGTATTTATAAACAACTGGCTATAATGTGTTCATCCACAATGTATATATTCAGTAGTGAAATAGCAAGCGAGAGCACATGAGTCACAGACTTTATAATGACTCACAGCATCTTAGTACCATGTGTTGCATGTGTCACGTGCGTTTGGCATTCCCTCCATTTGGTTCTTAGAAAAAGTGACTGAATTGTCATATTTGAGCGTTGTGCATACCACACATTCCACGAGGACAATGATAAGTATAGCTACGACGAACTTCAGTGTGTGCGTTAATTCGCGTCGTTCAATTCTACACCGTCAACACTAACCGCCTTTTGATAAACGATTAAACGACGAGTGGCAAATTGCCCTTCGGTGTTTTGTAGTGGACACAATAAATTACAGTGGATTTCAAATGTAGCGCAATCGTTCACGCTCTACTGATAATCAATTAATTATAACATCATCTGCGATCGCATTCTACAGGGTAGCTTTGAACTGGAAACAGTAAAATTTAAGACCTTATTGCAAAGAGGACTGTTATGTGTATGGTTTTGAAGTATTGTAACACCACGTCATTATGAATTTCTGTGATTATTTCAACATTTTATATAACACCGAAACCATGCGTTTTGTGAATATACTATACCTTGAATTGATTCAAAGACACCAGTAAGTCGTCCAACTGTTGTGCTGCCATTTCTGCAGCTATTTTGGTGTTCTTCGTTGAATCATCCGGATAGATAATAGGAAACTTGGTTGTCTGTGAGTTCGTAGATCTGCAAAATAAACAGCACAAAGTGTTACTAATGGATGGTGCGCCAAACAAATTCCATAGGTAATCTTTCCATAACGGAGCCTTGCCTATCCAATTAACATGGAGCAAACTTCTGTCGAACGAAGTCATTTATCGTGGCAAGTTACAACGGAATTATGTAGTTAAGTTGAAAATAAGCAAGTTAGATGATAAGAGGAGGTGAGTAACTAGTGATCAGGGCATCAAGAAAACTGCATTTGAGTGACAGATAAAGGATGTGTGCTTCAGTTGCCTAGTCCACGTGAAACCACACTTGTTTGACCTGATGAAGAATTAAATCAGCAATCGTTTAAAAATTCCCAGAGATAAACCAACCCATCAACGCCTACAAATCTCTGTCCGACCTACCGAACTGTTGTCTTCGACCCGAAACTCCTAAACTAGACAAACCGGAGGCTACCGAAAACCGTCTGATTAACCCGTTATGCACTCAGAAGAACTTAGTTTCGATATTGATAATCTACTGATAACATTGTGTTATGATATGTTGGTTATTTGACGAAAAACAATGCGAATTCACTGTTCTAAGTTGTGTAATTTGTAGTTAACCCTTACAGATAACGTATACGAGATAATATGCGATGATATTAGCCAAATAGTGTAGATAAACATGATTACTAATTTATCAATCAGCAGTGCAACTCCTTGTTCTATTTGCGCCACATAAATATATAGTATGCTGACACGATAACATATACATAGTAGTGTGGTATGCAAGTATGGTATGCTTAGGAAGTAGCCTATGATAGTAGCCAATGATAAGGAACAACTAATCCAGAAAAAAACAGACGAGAGAACATAGTGAATAACGTTCATTCAAAAAGGATGGCATGGACATCAAAGCCATTTTGTAATTTAGCCAAGTCAGTTAAGATGATCTTTAAAAGTTACTGTGGAGCCCCGATCTCTCGAATTCGCCATAGTTTGATGTCTTTGCAGCACAACCTACAATTCATCACAACTCCTATATCAAAGTAGTTTTTGAAGTTGATTCTCCTTCGGAATAAACACTAAACCCAAGTTCTGCTACTCATAACACAAACTCTCCATTGGGTAGTTGTATAACTGGGCCCATGCGAAGATCACTCTGTAAGAACAGAAACAATATCAGCTAAACATGTGGTGCATGTAAATCGCATAAGTCAAAATATGCCGGTTAAGAAACGCACGAACAAACGATAGTTTGGTTATAGTTCCTTGACCTATGAGCAATTACGATCTTGCCAGCTATGACCAAGTGGGTCATACTAGGAAACCTGAAAGATTAATATCAAACAAGACTGAAAGCGAACAGGCAGCAGTACAGAATGTTTATCAAATGAAGTGCTAACTGATCTCACACTGTTGACTCAGACCGAGGACTACAAGGTTAATAACCATCCGTCAAGTCAAAGCGCTACTAATCTCTATCGTGATCAAAATCAATCCACCAAGGGATCACCTATGAAATGCAGCATGAGTAGTATACTATTCACACCGAAACTGCCTGTCATACAACACTTTGAACAGGAATCAAGTTACTGTTCAAACTTGCTGGCTATGTCTGTTTTGCTGTATTAAGTCGAAACAAAAATCTAGACAGCTGGCGTAAGAAACTTGACATGCAGTTATTGCGTCTGAGTGTGAAACACGCCTCTTACCGATAATCGGTCATATCAACTGCTTTAGGCGCCCAATGTAACCACCTGGCAACACGGTACTCCACGTTCTAGTCGACTCACACTACATAAACTGCCTTCACAAGTCTATAGTCCGTAGACCATTCATTAGGTCTTCAATGGAGACAGTTTACTTTCTTTTCACTAGGTAAGCGCTCCGAAATAATCAACAAGAACTGAACCTTAATCGACAGTTCTAACTTCGCCGTTCGTGTTCTTCATAAATTCCGTTATCAATGCTCACGAGGGCTTGAAATCAAATCAGTTTTCCTGTACCTACTCATTGGGTTTTTATATTAATTATAGAATGATGAACAAAGAAAGCACAGACAACAGTTGAATTACATATCACAAGGGTACTGCATTATTTAAAAGTGCTCTGACTCGAATGTCGCCTTAGACGTTTAAAAACTTAACTACTCCATTTTCGGTATGGACCACACGGATAGCGGTGGCAAAGAAACGAAAAGACGCTGTCCGCATCGGTGCAACCTTATCGATTGGCCCCAATGATGTACCGTATATCTGACAGTATTAATTTTCCAGACCAGAAGACTCGTTTGCAGAACCTGCAGTGATAGTTAGTTTGACAGATTAAATCCATCCGGTTTTCTACATACCAGGGGACGTGGCGGATTCTAGAGATATTCTGACAATGCACGGATAATGATGATTGTTTCAGCCTAACAGGTTTTCAGTTGGCGCGAATACCACTCTGTCAGTCTCCCAGTAGATCACTGGTACAACATTAACGGATGAACTAGCAACCACTGCAGACTTGGATAACACCACAGCCCTAGCGCTGACGATCTCACGACGAGGTTTAACAAGATCCTCGGCCACATCCAGGATTATGAAGTCCGAACGTGATAGTACGAGTACACATCGGTTATGTACCCCATCATAAGTTTAATGTTTAGCACCCACGGGAATGGTCATCATTCTGACCGAAATCCATTAAAAAACGCAACGGCCGGCAAATCCTCCATCACTAATAACAGCCTTGGATCTCGTTAATCAATGCATCCAGTTATTCACAACCACGTATAATGATTATAAACATTTGAACAGGTACTTGGTGTACACGTAAACTTGGTTTTGTCTACTGAAGTGCAGACAAGTCCCTGATAAGATCAGGACAATGTACAAATCAGACATGCCGTGGACACAAGATGAACTTAAGCTAAACATACGATAGCGTCTGTGGATCATGGTGGATCAATCATCCTCTACATAACCTATGGTGAGTGTCAGAAAGATGTTGTGCATGCTATCTTGTCTTTGAGGCCAGCAGAAAGAAATCGTAGATAAATCGAGAACGAAGGTTGACAATATGCTTTTCGGATCTAAGTTTGTGAAGCTAGCAGTTCATGGATCGAAAAAGAGTATTCCAGTATTTTTGTGTTAAATATCTGTCGACAACGTTTATCCGACAGGTGGTCGTCACCCTAGCAACCATGAGCCCGACCGAAAGGTACTGTGGCTCGGGCCGCCGCTCACCTCAACAGTGACGTTGAATATCTTAGAAGAAGACGTTACTAAGAAGTTTGAAAACTATTAAAAGAAGACTAAGCGGAAGAACTAGAAACGTAATGGATAGAGGTATGTCAATGCGACACAGTGTCATCTCGGATTGCGTCTCTAACCAGCGGTTTGAGTGATCATGAGGACCCCATCTATGCGGACGACACCTACACACTGCTCAGTGGAGCAGTCAGAGTCTTCATATATCGCGACAACGCTGTTGCCTGACCACCACGTGGTTTCACCCAACTGTTGGTAGTCTCAATATATAACGCTCGGTACGGTGAACGCACAGCTGGAATGCGAAGTGCGTGACCTAACCGTCGTGAACTATGCATCGCGAGTAGTTGACCAATTGATCGCGCATCCCGAGCGTTCCGGAATACGCGCCGGCGAACGGCCACATTGCTCACGCGATCAGTTCACTTAATGTAGGCCAATTGGCGGAAACAAGGATGGTCAAACACAGCAAGCCTGTTGATATCTTCTTTGTGAACAGGCCACGTTTCCGAACCATAAAGCAAAATGGAACACACACAGGCATTATATACCCTTCTTTTCAGCGACAACCGGACATCTTTTCGACGCCACAGATGACGCAGTTTGACAAAGGCAACTCGTGTCTTTGCTATCCCCGCTGATATCTCATCAGCAATATTACAGGCTGACGAGATGGTGCTATTGAAGTATGTGAAACTGTCCACAGTCTCGAGTGGATTACCTGTAATAAAGAAAGCAGGAGTTGAAGTGCCCCAGTCTTGAAGCAACATTTTGCACTTTCAAGGTGCAAAGCGCATTCCATACAAACCAGTTAGGTCACTCAAACAGTTCATCATGGTCTGCATGTTTTCGGCAAAGGGGCCAAGTAAGACAGTGTCGTCCGCATACTCCATTCTGGTCAACATAGCACCAGGAAGAAGCTGAACACCAGATTCATTGCATTCCCCAAGTGCACCTTCCAAAATGTCGTCCATGGCAAAATTGAACAAGAAGGGGGATGGCATCGGACAGGCCCGATGAACACCACTAGAAGTGATGAACGCCCGAAACAGTTGCCCATAAACTCTCACCCGGCTTGCACAGTGGGTATACAGTGGTCTCAGTAGATTCATGTATTTCCCTGGTACTTTCTTGGAAAGAAGACAGTTCCAGAGAACGTTACGAGCAACTGAGTTGAAAGCATCATTCAGGTCTGAAATGACCAAGACCCTCGAGTGCCGAATGCCCCGAGATCCCTCGTAGAGTAAAAATGTGATCCACTTACTCTTTACAGGACTAGAATCTTGCTCGTTCTTTAGGTATCCGAGTTGCTGTGGACTCAGTGGACCATCGCTTTTGTGGATGTCACATTGACTTTAGGTCCTCTCTTTGAAAACCGGAGTTACTGTTGATGAGCACCAATCACGAGATCTCTTCAGCTTTCCAAATCGCATGGTGGAGTTTCGTCAGCTCTCATATCAACCTCTTCCTACCATTCTTGACAAGAAAAGGAGAAAAGAGATCTATTCCAGGAGCCTTGTTACGCCTCAACAAATTAGGCTCCAAGGTCACCTCTGCTTCCGACGGAGGATGGTCTTGAACGCAATAACTGACCATTCCGGTCTCGTCGTCCACATGGTTTGATTGAAACTTAAAAATATTCATCCCACCTATTATTTCGACGTAACTGACAGGTGATAAATGAACCAACATTTTCACATATGGTCTCACTTACGCCGATTCGACGGCCAGTACAACCACGGATCAGGAGGGAAAAAGCTATTCCTCGATAAAAACGCTCGTTCCACCTCTTGTGAATGTTTGACCAAGTTGTGTACACGATCTTCGCGTAAGCTTATGGTCAGCTTTCCTTTAAGTTCTCGACGGTAGCTATCATTTTCAGAACCAGGTGGAATCGGGCGACGCTTGTTCATGAGGTTTATCGGCATGACAGAAATCCAATTTATCACAAATACGCTGAACAGTCTGAGGGATTTCTTATTACGACCGCACGCAGATAGTTTGTCCGGTTCTCCCATTAAGGCAGAAACAATTAGATGGTATAAATCACATGAATTCTCTCAATAACCTAGATACACTATGTAACTATGCATTTTAGAACTACTGTACACAACCCACCACAGACAGTCCGGTGAAATACATATCTGTTTAAAATATCGTCCGCAAATATGACATATATCTACACGAAGCTCGCCGTTCACAAGCGTGTTCTATCTATCCGCCTATCGATCGGCACCGCATCAGCCGACCACTGCACCGCCATTCGACCGACACCGCCAACCGCACATCAAAGGCAACTTTCAGAACGCGCCGGCAATTTGATCGACCACTAGTTAAACACCTGTGGTCATGTCTACGTCAAAAGGACCCACTCGATAGCCAATATTTTGGTCAGGAAAATCGTCGATCTAGCCCGCGTCAAACACTCTCAGTTCCGATCACAAGAATGTCTACAGCTTGGTCCCCAGTCCAGCATTTGGTCGCTTCACATTGAAAGAATACTACGCCAACAGTAGCAGAGGGGCAATAAATTGGAGTCAGTCACTCTGTCTCTTCTCAAGCAATCAGAGCACTACTCACAAGCGAATGTGGCTGAATGTTCACACATGATGATTCGGTCGTGCCTAATGTGACGTCAGTGGCGCAGTGGTCAACACAGAAGCCACATGAAATCGTGGCCGGGGTTCTAGTCCCGGTCGTGGCAAGGACATGCATTACCTCTGAGCTCTTCATATGAACAAAACTCAAGTCTAGTGTTTTTTTTCGAAAGGGGGTGATTGCAAAGACTAAGTACGCATAACATTCATAGACATCCCACCTATCTGTAGTCATCACCGCCCGTTCGTCGAAAGTAAGCCACCTGGGACCTAACCTCAACCCCAACTTAACTTCCGGCATAATCGGTGGATAGATAATGCACATGTTGATCTCAGTCTTTCACACGGGATCCACAGGAAGAGCTGCCCTTTGTTTTCTGGATCTATTTGTTGTACTATCCCTATTACTTGTTGCTGACATCTATGTGACTGATTGTCAGAAGTATGACTATTTTTGTGTCTATGCCTGACTGTCGATTATTTGTGGTGCACCTGTGGCGAGTCGAGTATTACAGTGCGGCGAACGCCTGGTTAATCATGCCCTCAAGGCGTGCGGTCTGTGACAAGAAGATCCACAAAAACGGTAGGATTCTAGCCTGTCTTCTGTGTGAGATTTAAGCTTACTCAACCTGTGGACTCGTTCCGCCTTTGGTCTACAAGATTGTAACAGAACCGAATTGGAAATCTAAGACATACGTGCCAAAATTGTATAGTTGCTGTGATCTCAGAGTGCCAGATTGTACTACAGAGCCTGTTACTCACCTGTTGACTTATCAAAGGTGTAGCGCATGTTCCATCCTGTCCTACTGAATTTACGAACAAAACTTTTAGTCAGAAAAGAGCCGCAAGGTTGGTCAAAGCAAGTGAGCAAATAACATTCCAACAACTGGTCCTGATCTGCGTTGATAATACGAACCACAAACACCCGGCTACTGTGACACTATTCAGGAAGCATAACAAATCCGAGACTTATTTTGCTGTCCCAAATAATAACTCATCCCTATTTAACGATGGCCAATCAGCCAGACGGTTGCAACTGGGTTACGCAAAACTTAAAACCCATACAACTATACATGACCCGCCTATTCAATGTGAACTGAAAGAAGCCAGAAAAACCCGACTCGCTGACTTTGGTGGGCACTGTGAAGCAAATGCCGTAGATCCGGACACCACCATACCGTGGATGATACTGTCAAACTCGACAACAGTTGTAGGTCGGTCAGCAATTGTGTTCATCGTATCTGAGAATAGGTCAGTAATTGTAGCAAGTTTGGAAGAGAACCGAAGTAAGCAACTTTTGAAAGTTTCCAAAGAGATCGATTTTCCTGGCATCTCTCCAGAGCGACTTCAAAGATTATAAGAAAGTTCATACGTCAGGCACACAATACAGCCGCGTTCGCTGTAGATTACGCATTATGCTGTTGCTGACATCGATAAGCTATGGCGTTACAAGTCAACAACGACACAAGTGAGAAGCCAATTAACACATGCTCTGGTGAGACAAATGCACACATCAACAACTGTAATCGGTGACCAAAAAAGCTGATCAACGTAAGCACAGGAGCATCATTATGCACAATATGGCCTCCGCAGACTAACACGAAGTCGTTATTTAAACAGTTGATCACCATCATAATAATCCGACAGTAATACACCAGTCGTTAACACTGATGCTTAACTGCTACACAATCACGAAGAAAAAAGCAAACCCTGTACAGAAAGAAAATAAAAAAGGAAAGGATGGGGAAAGACCAGATACTAAAAAAAACCTACGTTTACATTCAAACATACAACATCAAGGTGGAAGTAAAACGTCATCAGCAAAACAGCTCCTTACGATGTTCACTGCCCCGCGTCAGTAAATGCACTCACCTCACATACAACTCGGCCCCAGCCCAGGGGATGATCCCGACCTACAGTGGCCAACCCCGTCGTTAACGATTTCATTTCCCTACACCAGGTCATCATCCGTCCACCTCGAACCTTACACCGGTCGGCCGCAACGTCCGCGAAGAGCGCTCGGTGTGACAAACGACTAGCTGGCATCCTTAGTACATGACCTAAACATCTAAGTCTGCAAATATGGAGAATAAACAAACGAACTCGCTTGACAATCAGCGCCAAACAACCGCTGTCTAACATTCTCGTTACTTACTCGCTGGTGTCACCCGATACGACCGATCGAATGTAAACATCGGTGGTCAAACACCTGAAGACGGTCCACGTCCTCTACTCTGAGCGGTCAGGTTTCGCTACTGTAAAGTAACCTAGCCCTCACTGTCGCCTTATATACACGACATTTGAAAAACAGAGATACCTCTGTCGTCAGAGGTGCTCCAAAGTAGTGAACACTGCCCCAACCCTAGAGATATGTGATTCAACTTCATTCCCATCACCTCCACCACCGCTGATGCAGTTCCCCAGGTACACAAATTAGTCAACAACCTCCATGACTTCGTTATCTCACATTGAATCTACGTAGTTATAGCAATCTTGCAGAAGCACTTTGCATTTTGAGACTGCGAAACACATTCCAAAGTATTTAGCAGAACGCGAAATAGCCTCTAACGTTGCTTGTGCTACTTGGAAAGTATCAAACAGCAATACCTTGTCATCACCATAATCAAGATCAGTCAGTCTACCACCAGGTAGAAGGTCCAATTCGGCATTCTATGACTGCCGGAGACAATCCTCCACTATATAATCCACCACAAAATTAAACGAAAATGGAAAGCTTTGAGATACGCCGCTCCCGATGCTGAAACCGTCAGACAGTTCATCATAAACCCTAACCTAAGCTGACGTATGGGAATAAAGTGCCGACAGTATGTTCACATACTTCGTCGGTACACCCTTGCGTTTAAGCAACTCTTGAAGTGTAGAACAATCCACCGAATTGAACGCACCTTTGTAATTGAGAAATACGGTAATTGTTGCCCGCTGTTGGTACTCATGACGCTGCTCCAGAATTTGGTGAACAGTAAAAGTGATCCACACATCCACACCGAGGCCGAAACCCTACCTGTTCTTCTCTAATGTTTGTTTCCCGAGCTGAAGTGAGTCAACGAAGTATAATGGGTGTAACAACCCTAGTAATGACTGGCGCCAAACTAATTCCCTTATGGTTTTTGCAGTAGCCCCTGATATTTTTACGAAATATGGGAATTGCTATCGAGTGACCCAAGCACAGAGGAATCGTCTCCATCGTCCACACACGTTGAAACAATCCGGTCAAAGCCTCTACCTTCTTTGCAAAGTTCTGGCAATAGGACATCTAGATCAGCAGCTTTATTACATGAGAGTCGAAATGCAATTGCGGACCACAGTCTTAGTGGGTGAATCCAAGTCTACTGCGAGTTGTTAAAAACCGACCCGCCGACATTCCAGTAGTGTCTGGTGAGCCTAAATCAGACTCAAAGCTTCTCACTCGATGAACCTCCCCTGGTAGATCTATTTAGTATGCTTAGCAAATGCAGTATAACTGTCTCTTTGCACTAGTTTTGCACCAACGTGGATTCACTCTTCAATAAACTAAATCAAATTCGTGAACTCTTTTCCCAGGGAAACCAAGTAATATTAGACATCATGGAGACCTGGTGTAACGGGGGAATGCGTGATTGCAAACTGTCTATCACCACTATGACAGTGTTTCGGAATCGCACCGAAAAACCTCGAATATTCGTGACACGCTGCTATTGCATCTTCCCGAATCAGTCTGTTACGTAGGTGACGTAAATCAAAACTCACTTACTTGACTGGTGTGATTCATAGGTCGCCTTCTGCCCACAGCCATGCCGACACGGTGTTGCACAAACGTTCTGTGTAGAATACCACCTTCAGGTTATCCTCAAACATAAATTGCAGGATTTCAATCAACCGACACTAAACTACATGGAACAATTTGAACAACATCACAACGTCTTTCACCGCTAGGGGGGTTCTTCCAAACGGTAATGAAAGCTGGACAATTCCAACATGTTCAGGACCATACAAGAAGGCTAGTGGGTCAAGTGACGTCTTGTCTCAATTTATAGACTCACCGACTAGGCTGATATAACAGGCACTCTAAATAACACAGCTCCACTTCGTCGTAGTGATCACGGGATAACTACATTCAGCTAGTAACACGGAACTAGACAACAGATCTAAAGGTCTAACACAAACTTAGGGATAAAGACACAGCTAAACGAGAGTGAATAACCTGGCTTCATCATCACACTCAGATGAGATGATCACTGACAGCTCATCGTTGAGGAAATCTTAAAAGACGTTAACAACCATGTTCCACTAAAGTATCTCCAACCAGGCAGAAACGCGAGACGCTTAAGAAATACGACCAAGCGTCTGATTACACTGAGCAACCACAACAAACTAAACGTGCGTCTGTTCAATGCATCATGTGACGCAACCGTACCAGGGCTGCTATCACAAAAAAACGATTTTGCTATCAATGCGGTCCTGCGCAAAATTTGAAGGCGAATCCTAAGCTTTTCCACAACAAGGTTGCGACACACACAAGTAGTAAGGTTCGCAGTTCGAAACTGCAAATCTCTGAACAAATTTATCAATACAGATCGAGAGGTGACAAGCATTCTGGATAAACAGTACGTGTATACATAATTACAAATCACGAAACATTGTTGAGCACACAGTCAGTAACTCAATTGAATTACCCAACTTTCAATGTTCCAAATCAGAATCGAATAAAAGAACCCACTAAGTCACAAATCACCAGGTCCGGATTTGATATCCCGATCGTCTTGAAAAGCTGTACCACACATTTAACTGAACTGCTCCCGATACATTTTAGTCGCTCCTTCTCAACTGATCGTCTACCGAAAACCTGGAACGAATTCACTATCACACCTACCTTCAAAGGCAGAAGCAGAGATAATTCAATAAACTATCGACCATAAACCTTGCTTTCAGTGGTCTCTAAAGTAGCGGACAGGTTACCCAATCAACCTCTGTGGGAAAAGGTTAGGAACACAGAATTCATCATCAAATAATAACGTGCATTCCGTAGGCAGTACTCAGGCGTCACGAATCAGCTGACCATTCATGAACTTTTAGGAAAAAGCTAACGATGCAGAACTGACCACAAATGTGCTTCACGGTGACTCTTCCAAAACCGTTGGCAAAATTGACCATTCCATTTTGATACCGAAATCCAATAGTCGTGGCCTTGATGGGCGCCTACTCATCTGGTTAAAGGATTATCTAAATGAACGTAGGTTCAACGTCAAGGTGAATAGCGGACAGTAATCAGTGGGATTTGTTACCAACAGAGGCGTTCCGCAAAGATCAATTTTAGGATCCCTGTTATTCAGTTCTTTCATTCTTCAACTACTCATCACAGCCAAATGACCGTTGTTCCTCAACGCCAATCACACAAACAATTGGCGAGTTCCAGAGTATCCGAGAGAGGTGAAAACCTTACAAAACGATTCGAACTGTTTAAACCAGTCAACGGCACAAAAAACAACCTTTCGTTTAATGTCAACAAGTGCAAAGTCATACATATTCACCATCAAACTTGTACTGACTATTACCCTGACAACACAAATCTGCTCGTGCCAGAATCCGAACAAGACATAGCAAAGACAGTGGCAGATAGTTTAAGTCTGTCTACAAACTGTGCAGTCAAGGTTAAAAAGACAAAGTTAAAATGACATTTAAAAAAATCGTAAACCTTTGAGGAAGAATCTGCGAAACATTTCACTCTGAAGCGTTTATCACTAGGTTCCTCTCTATATTACGTCCATACCTGGAAACGGACATACAGACTTGTTGTCCCTATCTTGCAGAAGATCTGGCACTTGTTCAAAGTGTTCAAGGATGGTCTACTAGAAGAAAGTACCCCCACCCGGAAGAACCAACAAGATTAGATCAACTCTCAAAGAATTACACGCATCTCAGGAGACATCTAATTCTTACGTATAAAATACTCCACACCCCGGGTCACCCACCGCCACACATCTTTCCACCGAACAAGGATGTAGCTCTAACAGGTCAATCACCGAAACTGAGTGATGAAACAGGCAGGTTACTTTGCAAATGGAACTGACTCACAGTTAGAATCTGTTCACAATGGAACGTATTGTCCAATTTTGTGGTCATGGTTAACTCAGTTAAGAGTTTTACAATATTACTCGATCGGCACATACGTGAGAGACTACCTTCCCTACAAATTTCCCAAGCGTCATCCTAGTCCAATCCCACAGACCAGTAACTACGCATGTCTAACTGAATGTTGTGTCAACGTGCTTCAGTGTTCGTTGCTGAAATGCTTGCAGTCAGCAGTTTAATCGAAGTTTGGTGTTTTTCATTATCATTTACCTATAAACTTTCCAGCACAATATTTCATCCAAGAAGACCAAGGTAGGAACACACAAGCAAATATCTTTTTTCCTCGTGTAACAACCTATAAACCAAAGTCCAGGTTCTTCACAAGTGGGTACCATCTAAGTTCGTTAAATGTTGCAACACCCACCGACCTTAAAGGATTACGTCTTTTTCAGCGGGCGAGTAATAGTAGCGAAAGAACTTCCAGGGTGGGTAACAAGAAAACTTCGCACGCGACATCTAGAGGTCGATTGTAAGAAAGCACAAGGATACGACTAATTTTACTAGCAGAGTAAATACTTTTAAAGAGATTATCAGCCTTTGAATAAACTTTGCGTGTCTTAACCACTTCATTGTTTAGATTATATGCGGACTTTACAAAACCAATGAGCGAGTAGATCGCAAACCCATACATCAAGTGACTCTGAACCACACAGCTTAGGATGCGACTTGCTTGTATCTCCAACAGTCACTACAACGAATTCGGTCACCTTAAATCCTGATGACAAATAGTAGCATACAGTTCACATCACAGTTCCTCGTCGAATTCTTATGCTAAATGTCACTAATTATGATGGATTACCACTGTTCGACCATGAGTCAAACTGCTAGGTAGCAAGTTGTGTTGACACGCTCAAGTAAGGAAGATGAACAGTCGGGGGGAAAGAAACTAAGTCCAAAATTCTGAACGCGCTCAGATGTACTACACAGCAAACCTTAATCCTTGATTGCTAGAGCAAGTATCTCTTGTCGAAGCGTTGCGTAAACTGGCTGTTCACAGACTCGCCGATGTAATGCGACACACAACGATCGTTACAATCGAAGCAGTGGGAGAAAAATTCAGAAGACAACATGGCACAGGAATAACATCGACGTGGTCTTGTAATGGATCGAGATAAGCGATGCATGGAATCATAATTGGTATTTAAATATGGAAGTGAAAGGTAAATCAAATGAACTTATAGTGTCGCAAGCAAGCAGCCATTTTGAGACATGTAGTTATACACAATCGGTTTTCAGAAGCAACCGGACACTCTGTCACTCATGGAGACATTCGAATATCTATCGCATTTCCTCCCGCCGAGACGACAAACCAGTCGTATACGAGTGTCAAACGCAACTTCTGAATAATTTTCAGACTTCAAATATGCATACACACTACCACACGAAATGGTGTTATTAAGCACAAACTTCAACCGCAAAAACAAGTCTGTGATAAGAAAATCTAGTTAAATATCCCACTTTAGCGAAAATACAGCAACATACGTGTGCAGTGCAGCTCAGACAATCGTGTTTGAAAACACAGGGAACATTAGTCACATAGACTGAATGGCATGAAACTAGGGGATTAATTTCGAATAACCTGATTAACTTTGATGAGAAAGAATCTACCAAAACTGGAAGACGTCTAATGAAAGCTTTGCACATGAGCAGAATTACATTTAAACTGTATTAAGAAAGATAACAACCACTAATCAAACAACAGCATACGGATGCTGAATAGAGTTGTTTATTTATCAATAACTTTATCAACCACTTGTTGAGCTTTACTATTCCACCAATAAAATTATGACGTGTAGACTTAATACAAAACAGTGGACAAATCAGTCATATCAGTTGGAAACGTTTGATGACCAACTGCGAATTCACAACAATAGAAAAACTTTAAACAGACCATAAATGTCATACCAAGAACATTAAAATACTAACTTTTGCAAGCTACGGTAACCAACACATTCCAAAACAATCGATCTCACTATGGCTTGACATAAACAGAACGGTCAACGGAGTATGATTAGTAAAGATCCTTGGAGCATATATATAAGGCTTATTTATATCTGCCGATAGAATATACAGTAACGATATTAAAAGTAGCCAGCAAGTTCCTGGTGGTATGCGAATCAGATAACAAAAATATGATTAATGAATTTCGATGGTTTTTAAATGCTGGCATGGTACACTGGAATGTTCATGAAAACAACATTATTGCTGCTTCTGAGTATGATGAAACTCTCAACTTTGACGTGACAGTTCAAACTTTAAACAGGACAGAAGAATGGTCAGTAGACTATGGTGTCTGGCGTAGACTGGCTACCAAAAATAACACAAAGTTGCTTAGAAGATAAAATATTGAATTATGAAATTCAATGCTGGAAAAGGAAGTAGAATACAATCTAACAGTTGTAATTTTACTTTCCTAACGAAACAACAATTAATAAGTAGTGCAATTCACTTCTATCACTAAGCACTACAAATTATAAACTGACTGTTAAGATTATTGTAAACACTATTACTAGCGCCACATTAAGTACATAATGCAGTGATCTACCCCCGCGGCGATACGCCTCAGTAACAATACTCTTTTAAAGTAAATGCTTTGACAAAAGTGGCTACATCTGCATACAAAACATACGACAATGAAAGTCTACTGCCATAACCCTAACATAAACTGCCATCTCAATGTGCAACTTCCAACAATGATCAGCGAATTAGCACTTTCCGTCAGATTCAATAATTCATTCACGTTACTGCTAACTTTCTGAAATCAGACTGTCGTAGTTCCAAATCGGTTCATTTCTGAAAATAAAATGACGATAGCGACTTTCAAAGTGGAGTTGACCTACAGGCATTAAACAGTTTAACAGATTTGCGCGTAACTCGTGCCAACCAGCCTTTTCTTAATGTAGATAGAGCGTTTTTCTGTAAGCACTGAGACAAGAATCCGGAAATGTGATCCAATGGCAACATCGAACAAGGTTGACCATAATTTACTTAAACTACGTCGAAAATAGCTAGTGGACTAGAAACAAGATTATTAATGATTCATTCCATTCAAGTTGCAGAAACCTCCGGCTAATTGAACAGAGATAAAAAAAAGATGTCAAAAATGCACAGCCAATAAATGTGATCGACTTCGACTGATACATAATAGTAAACATTTGCATGCAATTTCGTCATTTCGGATAAAACAAAATATAAGTATACTTCCTTGAAGAAAGAAACAGTAACTACTTACGAAAATGGACGCGGTAGGTTAGCGAACAAATGAGCATGCAAGGCTGGAAAATGATGGAATTAGACTGAATCACATTTCTCATTAAAGAGCACGGTATATTAATTGACAAGCAAATTGTCCCCAAAACCATGGTCAACAAGTGTTTTCGTACAAGATGTTATGAGCACGACAGGGATCGATCAAGGCCGATCAGTTACGAGAACGATCACCTACCGTGTGAAGTTTGCAAATAAAATAATTTGTTTGAATTTGGACGAACGAAACGATAGAATAGAGGCAGAAAAATACAAAAACCGATGGGTTACTCAGAACACAACACCACTGCAGATCAGTGGCAACCAGTAAAGGAAAGTCTGTCGTTTTTCTACGAAATAGTGCCATTTTTTTATTTGACCAGATTTGCCTGCTGTGGCTTAGATTTTCAATAATTCCAGTTTTTGACAATAACCAATCAAATTACTTAAGATCGTGAAAATTTTCCCTTGTATGCCGAGTTGCCAGTGTTTAAACGTTCGGTTTATTCTACATCTCTGGACACACTGATGACAGCATATTTAGTGACAAAAGCGCCATGGATGACCAAACCATTAAAGCAAACGTGAGAGACGAGCTACCAACAGAAGAGGTGAATCACTGTACAAAGTGAGGTTAGTATTAGTGGGAAAAGGCTATAATATGCTAACAATATCTGGTACAGTTTAGATGCATTCAGCGCAGTATTAAAATGTTTCAAAACATGCCGGTTATTTGATGCAGTACTAATAGTATCACTCGCAAAAAAGTAAACCAAAGTGGTGATCTTCTTCATCAAATCGACCGAATTTCATGTACCTTGGATGGGGTCGCTGCATGACAGGGATCACCACATCAACAATTCATGACAAGTACAAGACTCGATATTTTAAGATGAATTTAAAAAAGTTATCGGATGAGTATCTAGCTAATTTTAAATCAAATTCAACACAAACATGCATCAACTAAACACATGTTGATCACAAACAGAAAATATGAAAATACTTTCTACATGCAATGGCAAAAACTCACGTTTTTCTTTCATTGCTGGAACTGGAAGCATTCGACTTTTGTCTACCGAAATCTACAATGTGTGGAGGAGGAAAGTGCATTTCAACTACGGTAAGTATGAACCTTAGGTTTTCTACAAGCGTGTAAAAAAACCATATGAGAATCTCCTAATCATAAATACTACATTTTCACGTTTTGACGAATAGAGCTGAAATGTTGAAGTATGACGAACTGATTAGCAGCCACAGTTGATCAAAGAAACTAGCTACGTAACAAAGGTGGTAGGACGTTCGTGTACCATGGTTTGGCTACACTTAATGACAGGTTAATAAAGTGATCGGCAAGGTCACCTCAAAAACACGGGGGTTCAAATTCAAAACTGTAAAATACAACCGATGTGCAGCACGTTAATGTGAGGCATATGAACATACAAAACCAACACTTGGACGTTGATGACAATGTGTCAAAGGGTGAGGAGAGTTACCGGGTAACAACTGATGCTGTGCCAATCGAGTAGAGTTGAAATTATCAGCCCATTCAGCCGTTATCACAGAGTTGGGCAGTGTATTCCACTATGAGGAATTCCTAATTACAAAGATTTTCTGCCTATACAGCTGTCTGATAATTCCATGGTATACATACAGATATGATGGTTCATCAAGCCTTCAGCCTTGTTCATAAAAGGGAAGTTTGTCTGTCGATGGCTTGGCATGTGGGGGGTTGAGTGAAAAAGAATACGACCTCGTCTGAAGTTTCCATAATGTTTCGAGAATTAATGAAGTGCTGCTAGCATCACTCGTGAGCTCCACGAGTCCAGTGATGGCCCGCTTCTGAACAATTTTATGAAATGTCAAATATTTTGTGAAGAAGATATGTTTGTAAGCTTGGTTACAAGTGTAGAAGCAGATTATGAAGCTGGGTGTAATAGAGAAAGCTTCGGACAAAACGGTTATAAAAAATTTAGCACAATTTGTTTCCCTAGCTCTGACTGCATAATTTATAGAAAAAAATCAAATTATCTGCCACAAGGGTCCATAAGTAAATTCAGAATACGCAAACGGTTGGCACAGTATTACATAAGAGGTGGTCAACAAAATGGTGCCCGACTTTACACCTGGTGACGTTTAACAAGATGTTATCTACGACCAATTGATTAGAACAGTACAAATCGTTCACTTGAGTTTTCGCTTCTTTCAGGTATTCTACAACCCCAAACGTTTTTTGTCAGCGAACAGCAACACAAGTAGACCGGCGGTATTCGGTAACTCAAAATAAACGTTACGAACAACAACAGAACCAGGAAGGATTCATGCGGAAGATCGTCGTAAGCGGGAATCCGATATGGTAACTAACAATTCAAAGTTACACCGAACATAGGCCCGATTAGACATTCGCCTAATCACTCAAAAACGGATCCATAAAGGACATAATTATGAAAGTTTTATCGAAATAGAACTACCGGAGAAGTTTAATCGAACGCGAAAGTTGTGACTGAAGATCGACATTGCTCAGGTTGTGACACTAAGTTTTGTCTCACTTATTCCGCAGAGATGGAACAACAATGAACACAGAAGAACAATATCTGATGATAGTGACCAAATTGCATCACGAATGTAGCAGATGCCCAGTACCAATTCTCAGATAATGTATAGAACAACACTTTACCGATTAGGTTTAAATGTATTGTGGTTATCGTACGTTTGGTGTGCAGCAAAGCAAATGCTGACATGCGTAACGGCCTCTCGACAAAACAGCCAGAATCTTCAACACACGCAAGATTCTGATCTAAGGGCACACTTCTGACTACGTTCGATATGTGCAGTCTGAATGTTGGGCTAGCATGTCCAAAATTGTGTGTATGATGCATAAGATCAAACTGCAACCCAAATAAACGAAGTTGCGGATGTGACCTTGAATAGAAGTGAGCAACCTAATGGCATGCAAACACGGCGAGTTGACTTACAACATAAATTCAATCTCATCTGAGCGAACTAGAATGTTTAGGTTAGGACTGTAATACGTTCACTTATCGTCGTTGAATTGTCGGGAAATTCAGTATTTTTGGACTGAACAAGCTAAAGAAAAGCATGAGGTATAAACAGGTACAAACCATAAGTGAATGTGAATAATTAAATGAAATAGTGGATCGATTCGCTAATTCGTCAGGTAATTCCACAAGACGAGTGGAATACCATAATTTGCATTACAACAGAGTAATCCCCATCATGAACACCACACTGCTGAAGACAAAACTGGCCTCTTTTCAGAAGTGGTCTTTAGTTGAGGGAATCAATCATTTCACTAGGTCCAGTGTTTAACCCTCGTCACCAATCATTATGGTCTCAGGTTCCAATCTCCCACCGTATTCTATGTTTATTTTATATCGCATCCATTCCAGTCGATGATCACACGTTTGCAATCAAATATACAAAAGATGTGGCGTTGGGTGTCAAACACCCGACCAGATTTTCCTCTCAGCTCAGATGAACGATTTATCAAAATTAAAAAGCTTGTCAGAGTCTCACAGTTTGTCTTTCAAAACATTCAAATGCATTCACGTTCTGTTTTCGTACATGAAAAGGAATCAATACGAGAAATTTTCTAATCCACGCTCCTCTCCCTTGTGTAAATAATAAACTTGTACCTCGATGGCTTTATTAAATATCTGAAGATAAGCTTACGTAACAACAATAACATGGTCACTTCATGTTGTTGATATTTTCACCAAAATACAAGGGCTCTCGTTCTATATTCGCAGCCTTGATTTTCTCCCCATTATCCACCATCTGGTCAGTCGATTTATTACGGTTTGTGTGTTCATTCAATAGATGCATTGTTCAATTGTTGTTTTCCCTCGTTTTTTGTCAAACGACTTTGTACTTTTGCCCCAAAACATCTCTCCCGCTGGAATGACATTCCCAGAAAATAAGTAGTCAAGCTAATTGTTTTTGTCCATTCCACAATGTGCGAAAACTTGTCACCAAAATATTCTGTCTCGCACAACCTATCGTCTTAATTCGTATCTCTCTGAATACATTTCTACATCTTCCACTAGATTCCGGTACAAACATTTATTTGCATACACCCGGGTTTGATATTCCTTCGTTATTTTCCATTTAGCTCAACATGTACATAAATCCAAACTACATATTACTGAATTACCTAAAAAACGGAATCAATAGGTTATTTCTGTTACAATCGGTACCGACTGCAACCACCGTTCATCACTTTTCAAGAGTTTCATTATTACTATTTGTAGTTTGTGGCTAAAATACACTTCGTTGATTATTCCCTATCTGCTGAAAATGCGATTATGTGGAAGTTGAAACTTCACGTGTCGGGGCGCACAAGGTGTATTGTTGACTTGGTTTGACTTGAAGATCAGTTGGATTTTTGTGGATACCTTCGTTCCTTCACGTTCACACAAGTTAATTTCTCTTACAGGTCTCTCATCTCCAAACGCAGGTCCTCATGAATGTAACAGATTGACATATTAAACGAAGACATTTGAGCACTTTATTTATATCCGAGATTTCTTCACATAAGCTTCTGCCTTCGACATTGAGTTGCCCTTCGGGTTGATTTCACCATCTAACTTATTCGTACAAGACATCTTCTTAAACTTCAGGAAAAACAGAGTAAACACTTCGAATCGATCACAGATGAACCGATTATGCTTTATGTCTCCAACTTTATTAAACAGAGATTTATAATCGTTCACAACTTTGGCTTCTACTGAATACAACCGTCCATCTCACTTGTTCTATCACTGTCAAGATTAACTGCAATACATCAGAGAAATCTGAACTTTGTGTTTTGGTGCACCGATAAGCCCTAGCAAGACTTTTGTGATAGGCTTACTCCAACAAATGTACATAAGCAGTCTTTAGCAATAATGTTATCGAGGTCAAGTATGCGCAGTATAAATCAACAGCGTCTAAACCCACAAATTCTATTATTCTCGCTAACTAGAATATACTGTGATAGACGCAAAAATTCTGGTGCAGTGCCGACCCGGCTAACAAAAGGCTAACGATACAGTCGCCACTCTGCCCGACACAGTTGTGCTAATTAGGATTATACTAACCCAAGTACTCTTCGCAGCTCAGCTGCCAGAGTCCTTGCTGCGAAAGAGCATGTTGTTCTCGTCGCCGGTTTGAACCAAACAAAAAGCTAACATTTTTTATAACTAGGTTTTATTGAAATGGCCAGTGAGACCACTGCGACTGTCAATGAGGCGCAGTAAACATTATCAACACTCGGCCTTATCTGTCAATGTAAATTTAACCTCGTTTTCGCATACACGTAACCATATGTGAATCGTCCAGATTGAGTCAAGTATCACTGTCTCATGCTGTGATGTTCTGATACGATGTTTCATCTATCTTGTTGTCAGTGTAGCCGTGGTAGTCACGTCACAGTTGTTTTCGTTCTCGGCAAGTCAGACAAGGAGTACGTGTGCGTCGAATTCCTCATGGGTCGTCGACATACATAAGCAACAGAAGACAGAGGTTGCTAAATTCCGAGATTCCTTCTGCGGACACTAGCATACTCAAAGTAGAAGCAAATGCGTGTATCTCAAATCTGTGAAGTGTGAATACCCATAGGAAAGACCTTGACATTTTTCATTAGATAAAACAACTTATGTGGCCATCTGTGACCCATTCACTTGTTACAGTCTCCAAATTTACAGACGTATACGGTGATATTTGTATTAACAGACAAAGATATAGATCAACGTAGCATCAAAACGAGTTTGACAGACGTCAGATAGGAGGGATCAATAGAATACAGCTCAACATTGTTCCGTCCTACACTAATCGTCTGAAAGTCCACAAATCTGTCTACAACATAGCGAAGTGTTGTCTATTATAACAAGATGTGCACTGAACAAGTGGAGCACATATACCGTCGACCACGCGGCCGTGTTCTCAGATAGCAATTAGTCCATAAAACAGCGAAGTTCCCACATAAATGATGTGTGAACTTCTGTCCAACTCCGCCCATTTGCCTGGTCTTGTGTATTACCGACCTTCGATTGTAATTTCTATCCGGTGGGCAGATTTCCTCTAGTGTTGGCTAGTTAGCTTTCTCCTGGTGTTCACAATCCACCGTTTTAAGACATTAATCATGCCCCACAACTGCTCAAAAATTTCACTGAATTTAAGATAAAGTATGATTCCTACGTGATTCTCCGTTCAAATTACCAGTGTTCTTAAGTACAACTGCCCATAAGAATGTTGTCATTTATCACAAAAAGGCTTAGATGTTATTGTACCCAACGATGAACGTAAGAGTTTGATGCATCAAAATAGATGCGGTTAACCCCTGGTCGAAACTACCCAGGACTGTCTGGTATTGCTGGTATTTAGATCTTATTACGTGAACAGTTCGTACATGAACTCAGAACATAAAACAATACCATTAAGATACATCAAGATATGCTTCCTGGTTCGTGAGTCAAATCGAACTACTACCTACTACGAGGGAGTGGTTGACGTGCTGCACTCGAAAAAGGTCATACGTACGTTAACAAGAGGTTAAATTTGGCAATCTGACGTTGAGTAACATATCGTAAATATCAGAAAAGGCTGTAAACAGCGAGGCAGAAGAAACCAGTATTACACATTAGGTGAAAAGCGAATGATTACTATAAAAACATATCAAAAGCAAACGGAGAGTTGCTTTATCCAGCGTCAAGACAAGAATACAGAGTAACGGGATTGAATACTGAAGCCAACTTGCTATTGGACCACTCAACAAGTTAGAAAGTATAGATTGAACATCACCCACAACTGATCGTAGCTGTCGCATTCCCATAGACTTTCCACTCGGCCCATTTCGAAAAGAAGCACCAGATTCGAGTTTCGCTCTCATTAGAGCTCGTCAGTAGTGCATATCATCGCCACTGCCGGGACTTGAACCACGGACACGTTGTTCATGAGACAATCGTGTTTACCACTACGCCAGTGACCTCACATTAGGCACGACCGAATTATCGTATGTGAACACTCAACCACTTTCGCTTGTGAGTAATGACCAGGTTGCCCGATCGCTTCGAGAAGAGACACAGTTACTGTCTGTTAACTCCAATCGATGACCCCTCGACTAGGACTTCTCTCCAAGTTGAAATTACAGAAATCATTGACTTGTTGAGCGACATTTATTACAGATGAGTAGTAGGGGATTTTGATTTTCATACAGATTGAACATCACCCACAATTGATCGCAGCTGTCGCATTCCCATAGACGTTCCAGTCGGCCCATTTCGAAAAGAAGCGCAAGCGAAAGTGGTTGAGTGATCACATACGATAGTTCGGTCATGCCTAATGTGAGGTCAATGGCGTAGTGGTAAACACGATTGCCTCATGAACAGCGTGTCCGTGGTTCAAGTCCCGGCAGTGGCGAGGATATGCACTACTGATGAGCTCTAATGAGAGCGAAACTCGAGTCTAGTGCTTCTTTTCGAAATGGGCCGACTGGAAAGTCTATGGGAATGCGACAGCTGCGATCAATTGTGGGTGACGTTTAATCTATATGAAAATCAAAATCCTCTACTACTCATCTGTAATTTAGAAAGTCTTAAATTCTCTCGGAGTTTTTCAATATGATAGTCTAACAAACGTCTTTCACCTGGCAGTCGCACATACTGAAAATAAACAGTAGTGCATGATGAATCGGCTAACGTGGTCGGATCAGTAAGAGAATGCGACATTTACAGATGAAAAAGTACACACTATATATGACATAGATAGGGGGTCAGAGTTACGTACATCAAAAAACCGTTCATGTGGTGCAATAGAAAATGTGCACCAAGCACAGGACGCCTAGTTGTTCGAGAGTGAACATCAAGTTAACAAATAAATGATACGATAATTGTTGTACGATCCGTTCACATAATGTTAGAGTAGATGGAACCGGACCAACTCGAACTGTCGGTTTGGCGTTGGTTACAGCCATAAAGGAACAAAATGATAATCGTACAATACATCCCGGGCTGATTAGTCGTCTCAGTCACAACAGATACTCAGGGTACCGGTGGCTTAATGGATACGAGCTTCGGTAAGAAGCCCATTGGATTCCCAATTCCCAATTCATTTAGATTATCTCTATCTGCTGAGTTGAAAAAAAGATGAGAACGGTCGTGGAGTGTTGATTTGAAATGAGGAGTCATCATTTTTAAGAGAAGATTTTGCGAGGTAGGTTGAAAAACCGGAAAGGTATTCCTTGCATGTATGTGTCAAAATAACAAAAAGTACAGGTGTTGTAGTGAAACAACGCTCTAATACGCGTCTCTGAAAGGACCACAAGATGGATTAAAAACAAAAATGTCAACATTATCTTGGTCGCCGAAGAATTTCGATTTGAATCAAACAACTAACAGGCGATATCTTGTGATAAAACGACTGTGAGAGGAGGAGGGCAATATTCAACAGCATATAAGCATGAAAACTGAAAACGGGAAGTGATGGACTAAAATCGATTGGAATTCGGCAAACAAACTCAATGAGAAGAAAGTAGCAAAGTGGTATAGATAACATTTTTAACCGTACGTTTTGTTTCATCAGGTGATGTCTGGAATAGATCAATCATGCACATTATTTTTTATCAACCTAAATGTATGCATTATTGTAGACGGAAGATATGCAAATTTTTACGCCAACGAAAAATTTAATAACTTCTAGGCATGATATTAGTGGTGTGAAAGCTAAATTTTGGTAGTCAACCACAAATGATTATCAACTGAGAATTGAGAAGTGCACTTGAAACTATGAGTGCGTCCATTTTGTTACACAGCACTACAAACCAGTAGAGTTTATACAAACCCAAATGCATTCATTATGAACAATTTGGCCAGCCAAATAGCAGTTTCAATATTCTAACGAGCACTTTGTCATTTAGAAAACGGTGCGTTTTTCTACTTCAGTTCTGATGGCGTGAGTATGGTTGCTTAAAACAACTGGACAAAAGGGTTCCAGTTGGTTCATTGACAATAGATGGGCTATTTGAAGAAAAAACATGTATAGAGAGTTTTAAACCGACCCGAAATGAACTTTAAAAGGCAGATGATTTTATCCTGTACAGGCTGATACACAAAAGATGTAACGTTAACATTACTAGAATAAATCACAAATGCTGTCTTCTCACAGATAATGTCCATTTTTTTCAAAAATCTGTAGAGAATTTAACACCAACCGACTAATAAATTCGAGAGTAAACAAACCGTGGAAACGATTTGCATTAACGACCGGTGTTTGCTCAATTTTGCTGTTAGACTGTCACAATTCACGAATGAAAAGCACTGTATGCAGACAGTAATAGAAATAGTTTTGAAATTGAGTTTCGTGTAATAACTCGACCTTGTGTGATAGTGTACACGTTTTTGCAATTCGTCTCCGGCAAATTTCAATTAACTGTCGTTACTAAGTGTACCTAATGAAATTTGGCAGAATTCACCGGGCAACAAATTGCACGCATGATATCCCAGTTTTAACCTCTATTCTATGTAGTTGGAGAGTTAAATTTCTCTTTTTTTATCATCAGTAACTTCGTACACCTCAGTGCACGTATCAATATCTATCTCGACAGTTTAATTTCAACGGACGTGGTCGATAATTAAATCAGCATACCACTGTGTTCTTGGCACAAAAAAGGGTTTCGAAAAGCGACAATATTACCCATGAAAAATAAAGTGAGAAGAGTGAACACCGTTGATGCAGATAACAAGTTCTTGTTGGTGGGCAGTCATCCACAGCGCGCACATGGTAAACAGATTTAAATTTCATCATCAACTCCGACTGTTTTTGTTGAAGGTTGATAGACGAGTTCAAGCACAGTTTGGTCAATGTGCCACTCAACACAAGTCCACTAAAGTAGGACCTGAAAGTATACGACACGCAGTCTATAACTTGTTCATGAGTGCCATACGAGAGAGGAAAAGCGAATAACTTACAAGGAGCCAAATAATATGTGGAAGTATGCGTCGATATGGATTTGAATGTAAATGGCAACAGTTGCTCAGGGTAGTAACGACTGCACGTAAACCACATCAACAACCAATACGAAGTATCATTTGTTTCGATAGGTTTAGTACAGACTATTTCCAAACAGCCAAGCAGCGATACTTTCCGAATGTTTCTTCTTGCACTGACCAAGTGTGGTGTCTGCTGCATTCATGTTCCGTGTTCAACAGATGCGTCAAAATGGATGTGGTGAGTAGTGATTACGTTTGGGCGATAACCGATATACGTATAGTGGGATAGCAAACCGGTAAACATAACCAATTCACAGCAATAACATAAAAGTAGGTGGTTCAGCCTTAATTTATGTGGTGACGACAAAAAACCAAATGTGTAGTCACGAACGAAGGAGATTAAATAGCAACAAAGCAATAAAAATGATGCTTGAAGCAGAAAATTCCCGCTGAGAATTTGAAGGTAAAAAACATCACCACAACCTGCGAATACAAAATAGTGTTTGGGCTGATCACACTGCTACGGTGGCAACCAGAATTTGACCTTGTGATAACGTTTGGAATACTCTTTATTTAGAAGGTCTGCGATGGCAGCTGTAGAGATGCAGCAAGAGTTTCTCGAGTATACAGCGTGCAACATCAACGTTTTATCTGCTCTAATCCAACACAGATATGCAAATGACAAAAAGTCAGGGGGCAGTTGTGTGCGCCCAAGAAATTCAATCGTCTAGACGTGCTTTTCTATTCCTGTTTCGTTTTTTTCTCTTGTGCTCCCGATATACAAAATATGTGAGCGACGTGGCCCCAGATTACATAGCTTGATACAGTTTACAAACTGCTTTCTGAAGCAGTTTCTCTTATTGTTCACCGTTATCCTAACTTCTCAATCCTGACAAATATCAGGACGTATCGATTTCTTTGTGTAACGGCACCTTAGTGTACTTCAATGCATTGCGACAGCACAACATTGCTGACGGAAGTACGGCTCACAATAAAATTAGAATCACTTCGAACTACAAAACAAGTAAAATTTTGTTTTGCTTACCATCAAAGCGATAGTTGGAACCATTAATAACCAAATTCGTATACTCCGGTTGATCCAACAGGCCCAACATTTCCTCCAGTTCCTGCATATTTCGTCGCGGTGTTTGTTCATGTCGAAAAATTTGATCGGCTTGTACGGGAAACTTAGAAGACGGTAAAGGACTTGTGGAAGATGGTGAAGGACAGAGATCTATTTCAGTCTCCTGAGGTTTACGGTGTTCCGATGCCGGTGAGTAATCTTGAAGCATGCTGCTTGCCTGGTTACGCTTCAGAATCTCCACGTTGGTCTGGTGCAGCTCGTTCAGAAGAGCGTCTGTCAGATAACAGGTTGAATAGGATAATCATCAACTGTGAAGGTGAAAGGTAAATAAAGTACGTAGCCGCGAAAGCTCGCAGAACCTAGCATTTTATTTTGTATTGCCGATAAGCAGTTTGCGGGAGTTTGGAACTTACAAGAGACCCAACTGTGAACAATTTAAAATTCGGCCGGAACTGAACCAGTGACAGAAACAGCATGCTCTAACGCGGCAAGCGCTCTACCATCTCGGCTACAAAACCGCACCGAGAGTGCAGAAATTTCACATTGGGTCTCAGTCAACCGCCCATCATACTGCCTAATGTGGAATCCACCAAATGAGACAGTATAATGGATAGCCGACTGACTTCAGACGTGAAATTTCTGAGCCTCAGCGTGGCTTTATAATTCTGCAGGTAGACAGTTACAATAGTTGGGCATTCAGTTCTGTTCTGCGTACCAGACAAGTGACAGCTGCAATCAAGTAATTATTTTCGAAACACCCAAAGTATCAAAGAGAAATGAGGAGCAACGAGAAAAACACCTGAAAAAGCAGAACCCTGAGGAGAGATAATCCAAAAACGACCTTGATACCATTTCTCATCAGCGGCAGAATTCGCCATCCACAAAGCAACAGATACATGTGATGATAAGTCAAACAATGTTATTATCTATCGTTTCGTCGTAATTCTTAGTACTTGTGTAACAATCAGTTCAAGGCTCGAGATTTCCGAATGATGAACCGTTCGGTTAAAGTAACCCGATTAATGGCATCGATATTTGAAATAATTGGTGGAATCCAGACAGGAAGAATGTTAGAAAGTGCGTTTCTAGGGAGTCGCAAATCTGGATAACGTTGCTAACGCAATGATTTCATAGACGAAGCGTCTGTAGCATGTTGTGAATAGTTGAATAGAGAGACAAATGGTATTTTAATATTCTGGCAAAGCTAAGTAACAGTTAGGAATATTCAAGATACACGTATACGGTGGACAGTTTGGTTTAGATCAAGACATGTAATAAGAGAAAAACCTAGCAAGAAATGATAACAAACAAGTAAAATTTATGAACACCTTCAAGAGAAACTAGCACAACAGAGTTTGAACTGTTTGAACGATGACCCATCAGTCCATCATAAGGAGAAAAGCAGGAAGAACAACTTTAGTAGCAAGTGGAGAAGAAAGTAATCAATGCTAGTATAAGTTACGTAATCGAAAAGCAGCTGTAAAAAGAACAACAGTATATTTAATTTGGTATACTACATGATTCAGATTACCTATGGAAATTAAGTGAACAATCACTAACCATAAAAACGGAAAAAGTACACCGAGTGTTGTTTGCGCACAAACAGCCAGTGATGAGGTTACAGACGAGATAGTCAGCTAAACAGCATATTTGCAGATGATGATTTGTGGTAATGACCATCGAAAATGCATGTCGAATGCCAAAAGAGGTTCTTAACTGTCATAGAAAAACGTCATCTGAAAGCGTATCTAAAATGCATATTTTGTGCCAAAAGAAAATAGAATGGAGTGTTACGAAGTTTCAGCGTAAATTTTGCAACATCGAACGTAAACATTCACACAAATATAACAATTTGAACCGTGCAAACTGGTCATAAAGGATACTGCAAGTTGTCAGACACGATGTAGATTCAGGTACTTAATAACACCTTCATTGTTCAACCACAGGCTTCCTCTACGCTAAAAACTCAATGATGCCGTAAATACCACATTTCTGAAATTTCCCTAGACACTTGAAACCGATTCTTCAAAAGTTACTATTATTGTGATGCATCGTCGTGTAGAAGATTAAAACGTTACGCTTTTTGATATCGAAAACGCCACAACTAAAATACTTCCTCGCTGAAGTTCGTCGTAAGTTTGTCACAAATCGTCGTTGTTTTGACTGCCTGTGATAGGCTACGCAACAAGAAATGAGAGGAACCTACAAATGTAGAAGTATCGTATCGAACTGAAGCCTTTTTACATGGCGTCATTCGTAGTTACTACCGGTTACCGGACGTTTGTCATGTTCTCTAGAAAGTCGCTGTTACCATTATATAACTTCTGTAGCATACTTTGTTCGACCACAAACCGCTGGGTGGGATTGTTGGTTTTTCATACAATTTTACTCTCAGAGATAATACAGGCCTGTGTATCTGTGTCGCCTGTACAAAAGTGTTTGACTTCGAATGAGTGAGTTATATATGAAGAGATGGTGTAACCATGAGAAGCCCATTGGGACCAAAATTGACAAACGCATTCTCGATAATGCTTGAAAGATAGGTTCACGAAAGAATTTATTGTTTAATGCTTTATAACCATTACGAATCAATCTTTACTGATGTGTTCCTTCAGTTTTTTAAATAAAGAACTGGAACATAATTCATCAAAACCTCTCTGTACCTAATAGGGTGAAGGCCAACAACTAATCAGTCACTTCGGACATTTTTATCACTAGAGGTCAGCATGAAAGGTTGTTACGGTCTGCTTATTGTAAGTTTACATGCAGCGGACATTCTCTAGCTTCCTATTGGTTGGCTACAAGTGAAGGTTAGTCAGAATCCGACTTTGCAGATTCTGAAACACATGCACAATAGGACAACACATCACGAAGAAGATACTGGATAGGTTATCCTGAGAACAATCGTAAGCAGAATGTACCAGAATTGGCAGGCAGAATACTTCTACAAACACAATTCAGTAGTAACCAGTCAATCAACAGCTTGAGTTGCAAACTCACGTTGACATTGCAGCGCACTCATTTAGCTGCTAAACTGCGTGTGCTGTTTGACACTAGGTAGATGGTACTCCATAACAGTGAAATCCGCTCAACCAAATGAACATCTTTCGTATAACCGATCAGTGCATATATCAACGTGTGACGAGGCGAAATTAGCACCAACTGTAATGTCAAAAAGGACCCGTCGACTGTAGAAGACTCGCGAAACTCGACTTCATCGATTGCCAAAACATCCCAACAACCAGTCACCTAGTTTACCCGGTTAAATCGCTGCACATTTTGTGAAGTAGTCGTAAGCCAAAACTGGTGGTGAGTAGTGACGCAATGTCAGTCAGACAACACTGGCCAGTTATATGTGCGCATGAGGTGCTGAAGCAAGCAACCTTATTCCAAGGAGCCGACTACATTATCAGTGAACCAAAGATTAAAACTATCTGGTTATTCTGTTCACTTGGTTGTATGCATTTTCTGTGACAACTAACGGTTTCACATTAGCGACTAGTGACAGCAAAACTCTCGCGACGTACGTCTTCATTCTGTTTTGACTAAATGGATAAAAAGAATACAGGGCTTTAAATAACCTTCAGCTTTCTTTCAAAGAGGGTAAAGGTTGTATCGAACGGTAACTGACATTGTTAGGAATAACAATATATGTGAACCCACCCTCACGATGACTGCAAAGCCATAGCGCAGCTGCGGAAAATGAGTACAGCATAGAGTGAGGAACTTATCGTTTACATTCTATCTAAGAATCATTGAGCCCCACAGCCTGATGGGGTCACGTAAATCCTCAACATATCTTGGGAGCAATCCACGCCATCAAATGTATCAAAATTCAGTTTTGCCACACAGGCCAACAGAAGTAGCCAGACAAAAATTAGTTACGCTCACAGAGTCGTACATCAAATTAATGCCTGCATGTATGTTTAGACAGTATGAAGAATCATATCATAGCTGCAGCCCTGTTGTCTTCCATATAACGAAGAAAAGGACTAGAAAAAGCATCTTAAACAAAGCGCATTCGATTGTCCATCGTTTGACCGTGACCGTAGGCGTACCATTCGATAGGATCAAAAAGCTTGCGGTACTTCACAGAAAATTAATGCTACTCTGCATACATCACATCAGCTGCACGTAGTCGTAACCGGAATCAGAAACCAACGTCTCGTTCACTGCTATCTAGCATTTCGCTGCTAAGTGAGTCGGACTTTTAAGTCATTGGTTCTGGGTAGGCCGACAGAAAGCAATCTATAGTCTGTTGTCTCGCACGTAACACTTCTGAGTCGAAGGTTTCGAACAGGGTGTCACAGAAGAACCTTATGCCTTCCCCAGCAGGTCAGGCTGTTGGGGCAGAGGCTTAGCGTTGGGTACATCGAGTTAATCCCGTCGACGCATGACGAGGGACTAGTATTTCGACGGACCAATCAATTTGCTTTTACTTTCACTTCCCAATTTCCACTCCTTAAAACCAAAACCATTGGTAAACAATGGCACGCTAAATGTATCCACGCTCAAGAGTAAATATATCAGTGAGATACTTTGGCGAATGTTCCTTCGAACTTATAATTGGATTGTGTTGTTTTCGAAACACGTTTACATTTTCAGTGTTACAGTTTTGCTCCAATCCACCTTTGGACAGGACCTCTGATCACAACAAAGCCGAATCTCGAGGCCAGACTAGTGGAGACCAAATTGAGTTCAAGGGCAGCGCAGAGTTTGTTCGATTAGATCTCAGTGAATGTTCGTTCACAAGCCGACAGATATAGTTTTTTGGTCTAAATTTGTCAACATGAATAAAAGTAGGGCAATTTTACTTAGTTGTTTGTCATACCTGTGAATGCATCTACAGACAATAAACGTATAACTGGATCGTGCAACTGCGGAGAAGCAGCTAGATAAGATGTTCAGTACAAGTGTGTGAAGCACTGATAATGCTGACCGCCTGTTACAATTGTACGTGCATTATATGGTAACTATATAAAGTGATACTGTTAACAGTCACATTCAAATGTACACTTATGATGAATTTGGTTTTATCATCTACCTTTGTTTTAGTCAAGCTACCCACTTTGTAATGTTCGTCCCGAGGCTCAGACACAACTCGCTATGCGTCACACTAGCTTAACATATTTTTCTGTACGATATTTTTCACGGCCGGTACCAATACACGGGGGTTAACGCGCTGAGTCCTTGTTTTTCATTGTCGATCGGTCTTCGATGGTGAGTACTGACTGGATAGTATTCTCCTAGACTGGTTCAAATAACTGGTGAGCCCGTAAATTTCGGACGTTCCGCTACAGTCCTGGCTTGCGTCTTGGTGAGTTCGTTTCTTTGCTGATTTGCGTGTTCGTTATTTTCCTTGGCGTAAGAGTAAACAGTTGGTTTCCTCTGCTTCTGTACACGTTCAGGATATAATCATTTGTATACTTTCTCAATTCGGTTTGATTAATAGTTCTTGATAGCTCATAACCCAGTAACCAATACCGAATGTCCGTAATGTTATCTAAGCACATTGACAGCCCCTCCATCGATAATAATGCACTAGTGGTCTTTCTGCTTTTGGAAATGGACCCTCTTCTTGGGTTTGTTCATTTAGAAGTAGAACTTTCAATAACAGAATTTTGTCTGATCAAACACGATTCTGTCAGTTGTTAGCCAGGCTTCCTAGTGAAATCACCACATAGCTTCGCGATGTTATAGTAAACCAACTAGTAGAACATAAGTACGAGACCTTAAAAAGGTAGTTATTAATCGAGTGACACCCTCTGAAATGACCCGAATGCAACAACTTTTCCATGATCTAAGGCTGGACGGCAAACGCCCTATAACGCTGCCAACATAAATGCAACTCATCGGCAACTCGCACCTAGACGATGTCCTCCTCCAAGAACTATGGTTTAAAAGGCTACCAGAAGCAACGCAAGCATAAACCGTTGCTGAGACAGCGAAAATCGCTGATCAAGCAGTGCAGCGCATTCAAACACAACTTGGTTGCTTGAATGCACCACATATTATTCCATATCATAAAATAGGCGAACGTTGTCCAAACAATGTGGTTAACTCAAAACGTAGTCCAACAGACACCGAAGCTCTAACAGCAGAAATCGCAGCTTTGCGACATGGTTTGAACAAAATTCCTTCAAGCCGTTTCTCAGACTGTCGTCGTGATTTGTCATCAAAGAGACATACCGCGGTCAAAAATTGACTGTTGTTGATACCACAAACGCTTCGACAACCGAGTCAAACGGTGCACTGAACCATTCACCGATGCATCATCAATGCAATGAAAATTAAGCGGTTGACCTTTAACGACAAACAATGTTATCTGCTCTGACAATTTCTGTCGCCTCGATTTTTACGAGATCTAAAAACCGGACAAAGGTTCCTGGGTGACAACGGGACGCAGGTTAACGCCTTTCTATCTACAAAAGACGAAGTGCCTAACCTGTGCAACACACAGCTCGGTGCTGCAAATGGCCCATCGATGACCACTTACGAATAACCTTGTTAAACGCCTAATATGGGCCTCGGGCGGACATCCCGTCAGGTGTTTGCAACTGCCGCGGTACCTTTCGTCATAATCGGCACATACTTTCCTCGGTTTTTCGACGTTCCCATCATAATCATCGTCATCATAGACAACAATACATCAGTGGTTCACACTGATGCTTAACTGCCACACAACCACGAGAGAAAAAACTCCGCATAGGAAGAGAGAGGATAAAAAGGGAAAGGGGGATCTACCACCGAAAATAGCTACGTCTATATGTAAACATACATCATCAAGACGCCTACACCTTGCAAACAAACAACCGAGTTGTAAGTGAAAGTAAGACGTCATCGACAAAACGGCTTCCTTAAGACTTTCACTGCAACCCGCCATTAATTGCACTCACTTCACTCACTCGGCCAAACAACGACAACATTCACGCCACTGAGCTCGGTTAGCTGCCATCTCATCTAACGTCTATAGCAACCGACTCTACGAGTCGCGAGGACCTCAGCCCGGAAGACGAACCCGATCTACATTGGCCAACCCCATCGTGAACGATTCCATTTGTGTACGCCAGGTCATCATCTGTACATCTCGCACCTTACGCCAGTCGGCCGCAGAATCGGCAAACAATGCTCAGCGTGGCAGACGTCTAGCCGACATCCTTAGTATGTGACCTAACCATCTAAATCTGTGCAAATGTAAGGACTGAACAAAGGAACTCGTTTAAAAATCAGTTCCAAACACCCGCTTCCTAACGTGTTCGTTATTTACTCGCCTGTCCCACCCGATACGAGCGACTGAACGCAAACATCAATGGTCAAATACCAATGGTCTAACTTCGTTACAGACTGTCGTTCGTTTCAGAGTGACCATCTTGATTCAGGCTAGGCCGTAATTCGTACGCACTTAGTTTCATTTGCAAAAAGGTGAACTTAGTTTTAACATCCGGCGGACAACTGGAAACCTGGCGGTGAGGCTAAACGAAACTCTATTCAAACAACAATGACAATCAAACAACTCAATTCATGACACTGAAGTGAACCGAAAGATCGCTCGGTAGACATTGAAAAAGATACGCGGAGTGGTAAAGGAGGAGGGCTGTCTCAATGGAGCGCTACATATGCACACATAGATCCCACCGATTAGACAAACCTTAAGAATGAACGAACATGATTATGACCACCGTTAACTCCGTCAAAACGAGATTAGACTTTGACGTGATGTGGGAGCTTGTGCATTTCGATGACCTATTAGGCTGAATTGGACAGGGTGACTATCACACCGACAGAGTCGTTCATGTCAGGAAGGCTAATAGACAAAGGTCTGACAAACCAGTCTCCTGGTTTTCCAGCTTGGGGATTGAAAGAAGGTTGGTACCTTTCTTTCGAGGAGAAGCACCAGCTCTGGTAAACTGTCACTCACCTGATGTCTTGCGGAACAGGCTTTGGAGTCAAAGTCTTTGGTTGAGAATCCTGATCGTTCTCCCGTTTAGGTCTCGGCGTCGTAGCAGTATCTCAGCTTACACACAACCATGAATACTCACAATACCAACAATTCCATACTACATCGGCCATCTAGCAATATGAACCGGATCGTTCTATCTGTAGCATACAGAAAAGTGGATAGATGAAAAGATGCTACTGCTGAAATCTCCTTCACTATTCTATTAAAGTTAAGTATCATCATCGTCAACATGATCATCATCATAGAGGCAAGGGCCTGATCAAAAGGCACTATTTCTTGGGCCACTCCTCAGCCCAACAGTGACGAGGAATACCCTAGAAGAAAACGCAACTAAGACGGTTGAAATTTAATAAAAAGAGACTATGCGGAAGAACTGGAAGTGGTATGAATGCAGGTAGGCCATCGCCATCTCGGATAGCGTTTCAAACCAGCGATTTGAATGATCACGAGGACCCTCGCCAGGCAGGTGACACCTACCCACTTTGACCAGTGGAACAGTCAGGGTTTTCATAGTTCGTGAACATGTTGTTGTTGATTTCACCCAAATTTTGGTGGTATCAATATATAATGCCCGGAAAGGTAAACGAGCAGCTGGCATACGGAGTACGTGACCCAACTGTCGCAGGCTATGCAATGCAGTTAGCTGACCAGTCGATCGCGCATCCCGAGCGTTCCGGAATCCGCATCGGCGAACTGCCACATTGCTCACGCGATCAGTCCATTTAATGTGGGCTATTTGGCGGAGACAACGATGGTCAAACACAAGCCTGTTAATATCTTCCTTATGAACAGGCCAAGTTTCCGAACCATAAAGCAAAATGGAACGCATACAGGCATTATGTACTATTCCTTTCGGCGACAACCGGACGTCATTTCGATGCCACAGATGACGTAGTTTGACAAATGCAACTCGTACCTTCGTATTCCTCGCTGATATCTCATCAGCCATATTACAAGCTGACGAGATGGTGTTACCCAAGAATGTGAAACTACACACAGTCTCGAGCGGATTACCTGCAATGGAGAAAGTAGGAATGGAAATGCCTCATTCTGTTTCAGCAGCACTTTACACTTTGAAAACGCGAAGAGCATTCGATACAAATCAGCTCGGTCATTCATCTTGTTCAACATGGCCTGCATGTTTCGGCAGAGCGGCTAAGTGAGACAGTGTCAGATCGGCCAACCTAGCGCCAGGAAGAAGCGTAACATCAAGCTCAAGCGCACCTTCCAGAATGTCGTCCATGACAAAGCTGAACAGGAGGAGGGCGGCATCGGATACCCTTGGCTAACACCACTAGAAATTATATCCATAAACTCACCCTGCTTGCACAGTAAGCATACAGTGATATTAACCGATTCAGATATTTCTCGGATACTCTCTTGCGAACAAGACAGCTCCAGAGGACGCTACGAGCAACTGAATCAAGAGCAGCCCTTAGGTCTAAATACACCACAATTGCTGGTTGCCTATATGACCAGAATACTGCCTGTCCTTTGCGTACCTGACTTTCTCTGGGCTGAGTTAGCCGATGCAGAATGAGGCCAGTGTGTAACTTGGACGCAACAAAACACTAAACGGTTGCTTTTATGGTTGTCACACTGACCTCGGGCACACTTCGAAAGCGCGCATTACTGCTGATAAGCACTAATCACGAGATACCTCTTCAGCTTCCCAAATCGTCTGAAGAAGCTTCGTCAGCCCTCATATTAACCTCTTCCCACCAATCTTGAAAAGAAAAAAAGGAGAGTGGATCTGGTCCAAGAGCCTTGTTAAGTTTCAAAAGTTTAAGCCTCAAGATCACATTTGCTTTAGACGGGGGACCGCCCGGAACGCAACAGTTGACCATTCGGTCTCGTCGTATACATGCTTTGGGTGAGGCCAGTTGAATCGTTCCTCAACTTGTCCAGCTCACTTGTTAAGTCGACGCCATCGACTGGTGATAAGTGAACGATCTTATTCGCATATAGTCTCATTTACACCGACTCGAAGGCCAGTGCAACCACGGATCAGGAAGAAAAACGCCTTCTGCTATTCCCAGATAAAAAGGCTCTTTCCATCTCTTTCTACTGTGTCGACCAAGTGAGGCTCATGGTATTTGCGTAAGCTTTTAGTCAGCTTGTGATTAAGTTCTCGACGATCGTCATCATATTCAGAACCACGTGGGATCGAGCGACGCTCGTTCATGCGGTTTATCGAGGAGACAAAAACCTTGTTCTGTCGCAACTGAACGGTTCCCTCGGAACAGCATGCTTTCATAGCTGCTGTGATTTGTTCCCAGTGTTCATTAGAATCTCTCGCCTGATTCGAACTGGACAACTTGGTCGTCAATGCTCCTCGGTAAGCGTTGTTCACACTCTCCTCGTTCGAATGCTTGTTAAGTACCTTGCATTTACAAGCGCATGTCCACTTGCAAATGACAAAACAAAACGGATACGCATAACAGTATGGTGCGATTCCAGGTGGTCGTTTTAAAAGCGATGACAGTCTTTAACAGGGTGACGCCAACTGTAACTGACTGCTACAGGATCGAGCTGTATCCATGGCCGAGAAACACACGCAGGTCTCCATGTAACACAGTGCCTCGTCCTGTGTCAGAATGTGGTGCCGGAATTATAGAGACCATCAGATGCGCACAGCCGCAGCAGTCTTTCGCCACTGTCAATGCACTGTGCCCGGACAACAAACACACCTACCAGGCGCTTCTCTACTGGAGAAAGACGACCAAGCTGAGGATTCAAACCACCAGCTATTATGATGAGGTCTAAGTGTTTAGTCTGCCTCAAAAGGTCAGCGAGGGCCCCGTAGAGTGCATCTTTGGTAGCACCCGAACAGCTGTCCATTGGAGCATGCGCCGACATAATGAAAAAACAACGCTTCTCTGATTTGCGTCGACATACCTTAGCTGATGTGTTGAGTATAACAGCGCACAAGCGACTGTTCACTTAAATCCAATCGAGCAAACAGTGCCCTGCTCTTGAATTCAGTGCGATTCTCAATTCAGTTTGACCACGAGATTCAGCTTCGACGTCACCAGAAACCATGAGAGAGAGGCGCTTTGACTGACAGTTATCTAGAGGCACCCTCAAGTGGATAACGGTGCTAGAATTGTAAACTTGCGTTTTCGAAACGCAGTAAAAATCAAGTCCCAGATTTGAGAGAGTGTTAGCCAGAGCAGCTTGCTGACCGACTTGTCAGAGAGTGCGGACATGGAAAGCGCCAATGTTTGCCAGTTGTGTCGACCTCAGAAAACAATTATTGCCTGAAGGCATATGGAAAGCAGAAAACTTGGAGGACGAAACAGAGGGGGAAAGTTGCGCTGGGTGAATAATGTCACTTTCGAAAGAACAATAGCTTCTGATACTTCCCGGTCGTTTATGTCACGGAACGGGGTTGACTTGAGGGACCCCACCTAGAGTCTCTCACTCAAAAGTTTGAGCTGTGAGGCAACAGGATACAGGGGAACTCTACCCAGAACCAGTGACTCAAGAATTTGACGCTTTTGACAATGAGGGGCTTGCATAGTCCAAGGGCGCGGTGAATAAGACATTGTTGTCAGATTCTGAGCATTGCTGCGCGCAGTGGATATACTCGAAGCTACATCGGGCTTTTGCGAAATACCAGATGTTTTTCGACCTTATTAAATAATACGCCGGCAGTCACGGTCAACCGTTGGGCGATCAGAATGTTTGTTGTTTGGGGGTGACTTTTTTAACCCCTTTCTTTCTGACAAGGAAAAAAGCAGTACCACAAACATGAAAATAGCTCTGCTGTATGGCCATAGGGTCGCACCTCGCTATATAAGCACTCCTACACGATCAGTAGTGTGACATGCAATCTTATGAGTACAACCGCCTTTTGGTGTTAGTGTTGCCTTTTGGCTTTTATGACAAGGTTGTACTTAAAATGACCGAATTCCAAGTCGGCATAGCCAACCGGATCAGAACAGCACACAGACCCGAACACCATGTCAAGGTGGCAGTATGAGTTAGGACTTGGCTCCCAGGCCCTTCGCAACCCACATTTTTGATGATTACTCAACAGCTCCCACAAAAGATACAGCAAATCATAGTAACATTGTGTCGGATAGTCCCACCTCTTACTAATCAGTCTCAGACACCCCTCGTCTCTTGCTTAGACCTAGAATGCGAATTAATATAGGTACTTCCAACGGTCAAATTCTAAAACAGATAGGCCAGCACGCCACTCCCACAAGAACGTTAGACTCGTTGCATGTCGATGTCTGCTGTATCTCAGGAACTAGAATCCGAGACAGTAGTCAGCGTACGGAACTAACAGCACTCACATTGATTACCTGATAATGGTTATACACTTCGGGTGACTTTACGGCTGCTGCTATCGGTCAAGTAGCAATAGGTATAATCCTCAGCACGATGGCCGCAGCCGCACTGGTAGATAGGATCCTTTTTAATAGTATACTTTGCGCCGTCCATTTGACAGGTTCTGTTAAGGCCAGCTCTAGACACACAACCTTCAGAAATCCCTCCCTTGTGTTTATTTACACTCCAACTGACTGTAGTGACGCCATCGTCAAAGACGCCTTTTTATTTAAATCTGGCCGCTCTCTTTCGGTCGAAATACGGTCCTGATATAGTCGTTCAGGGTGGAAGATATGAACGTCCAGGTCGGCCGTCTTGTTGAGGCCGAGTCTCGTTTAGGTGGCAGGTTTGGGATTGCATCCACCGGATAATGGCGGACGATTGTTACAGCTGTGCTCTTCGTATAAGCTACTTGTAGCCACCACTGGCTTTAGGCATCGTACACATCAATTCTATACTTGGCGCCCACCTTCTCCACATTAGGCCCAGACTCAAATAGACCACATGGCTGTCAAGTATAGGTAGTGGAGTCTCATTCACGAATGTCGTTCTTATTGGAGCACATACTTGGATTCAGATCATGAGTTGGTACTTTGTCGTTTCGTTTTTACTTTTGCTGGATAATGACCCCAACGACAGCAATGATTAGCTGTTAACAAACTGGCTTTACTATCGGTAAAGCGTACGTATCAAACCATCCTAGAAAGCGGTCTTAGTGGTTTTCATTCCGAAGAGCTAAACAGCTGCTAGACTCAAATCACACATGCCATTCGGAAAACGGGTACTGTAGCATGCGGCACGGGGTTACATGTGTTGAACAAACATTGGATCTCACAGAAATCCCTGGAATTGTTAGAAGCTAGACGGAACATTCCTCCCGACAGTTCATATAACAAGTCTAGGAAAGATACGTGTAGAAAGCTTGAACGCAGCCAAAAGATTGCTCGTGAGGCTTGGTTAGTGACGGAAGTTAAGAAAATGTACACCGCTTTTGCTTCGGGGAACCCCTTTAAACTTTTTAAGCTGGTCCGTGCTACTGGTCCCAGTCGACCGTTTGTCAGCAAAGCAACCTATCGGTGAGGCAGATGACACACTAATCAATAATATGTCTAGAAGGTTAGAGCGGTGGGTGGAACACTTTGATGGTCAATTTAGCTGGCCTCCTGCTTCTATTGTGTTGCCGTGTTTCTCGATTACAAAAGCGCGCTCGATTCGGTGAATCGATCTACACGTTAAGAGTTGCTTGGACGCACTGAGGATGTTGAACGAGTATGTGAACATACTGTCGGTACTTTATCCCCGTACTTCCTCTCAGGTTAGGAATTACGGTGAACTGTCTAATGGTTCTAGCATCAGGAGTGGCGTACGTCAAGGCCGCCCCCTTCAACATTTTTGTCCGATTTCATCATAGACAAAAATAAGGGAGGATTGTCTCCGACACTAACAAGATTCCGGCGTGGACCTATTACCTGGTGGAAAACTGATTGATTTTGACTATGCTGACGATAAGGTTTTGCTGTCTGATACTTCCCAAGCAGCGTGAACGGTGTTACACGCTATTTCGCATTCTGCTGAATACTTCGGAATACGCCTTCGGCCTCAAAGTGTAGAGTGCATCTGCAAGATTGCTGTGATTACGTAAATCTAGTGTTAAACAATGAATTCACGGAGGTTGCTGACCGGTTTGTGTTTATGAGAAGCTGCATCAGCGGGGGCCGTGAAGGTGTACGGAATGAAACAGAAGCGCATATCTCTAGGGTTGGGGCGGTGTTTGCCTATCTAGAGCACCTATGACAACAGAAAGGTATTCCTCTGAAGCCCAAGGGTCGTGTATATCAGACAATAGTGAGGGATGTACTACTTTACCGCAGAGAAACCTGGCCCATTAGGGTTGCGGATGTGAACTGTTTTCAGGCAGTTGGACTCCGATGACTGCGTTCGATCGCTCGTATCGGGTGGGACAGGCGAGTAAATAACGAACACATTAGGAAGCGGGTGTTTGGAACTGATTTTTAAACGAGTTCCTTTGTTCAGTCCTTACATTTGCACAGATTTAGATGGTTAGGTCACATACTAAGGATGTCGGCTAGACGTCTGCCACGCTGAGCATTGTTTGCCGATTCTGCGGCCGACTGGCGTAAGGTGCGAGATGTACAGATGATGACCTGGCGTACACAAATGGAATCGTTCACGATGGGGTTGGCCAATGTAGATCGGGTTCGTCTTCCGGGCTGAGGTCCTCGCGACTCGTAGAGTCGGTTGCTATAGACGTTAGATGAGATGGCAGCTAACCGAGCTCAGTGGCGTGAATGTTGTCGTTGTTTGGCCGAGTGAGTGAAGTGAGTGCAATTAATGGCGGGTTGCAGTGAAAGTCTTAAGGAAGCCGTTTTGTCGATGACGTCTTACTTTCACTTACAACTCGGTTGTTTGTTTGCAAGGTGTAGGCGTCTTGATGATGTATGTTTACATATAGACGTAGCTATTTTCGGTGGTAGATCCCCCTTTCCCTTTTTATCCTCTCTCTTCCTATGCGGAGTTTTTTCTCTCGTGGTTGTGTGGCAATTAAGCATCAGTGTGAACCACTGATGTATTGTTGTCTATGATGATGATGATTACGATAACTATCGCGTCACTCACCCAACGCACGGTTTTTCAAAATTCCTGACTTAGTTAACGCTCCACGAGAGCATTCCGCGTGTATGTGTGACACCCATTAACGGTGTCATTTAGGGCGTATCTAAGGCCTAGTTACGCCAACGATATCCGTAGATGCAATACCCGACAATACTTACGCGTACAACCTTTCGAAAGGATGTGTTTTCAACAGAGATGTTACGCAACCTACAACTATCCCATAAGTACGATGTGCCCTTTTGGTTGGGTAGCATCCGCCTTTTATACAAACGTAGTTAGTGCTTTTATTGAACTCAAGAAAAACATTTCTGCTAAGCAACGTCCTGACGATGTTGGATATAATCATGTGGTCACCGTGTATGCGCATTATTAATGAAATTGAATAGACATGGTTAGAGTCGTGTATAGCTTCTCGATACTGACTACAATGAGCAAATGAGAGACATTCATAGCCTTTAAACTGAAATTAATTTATACAGTATTAAACTCTATTTAGTTCACGTGCGGAAGCAGTTAGTTATCCCGGCGGGTATGTTTCAAGATTATTATCAACAGAGGTAACAAACGGAGATATTTGGCAGATATCTGGTTTACCTTACTTGTATTCTCCCTAATCCCGCCGCCCCGCAACAGTGAAATAAGATTGAAACCGCACAACAATTTGAAGCGGTACACTCTCACATGGATCGGTCTCAGTCACTCGATAAAACTGGTTGATAAATCAAACGAGGTCAAACCACAGAGAGACTATCAAACAGTGCTATTCGATTCAATAGCGCGCTCACTGCTACAGTGAGCATCTCCATTACAGGTAATTCGAGTATGAAATCAGCATAAGGGTGAGATATAACAGCAAGTGAATGGTGAAAAATTCAACATTTGATTACGGAAAATCAGATAACGCAAGCTTTCCCTCCCTCATTAGAGACAACGGGGCCTAAAAAGAGGGTTCTACAAAGGTGTTCAAAATGTAAACGCTGGATTAAAGAGGAAAAGTTAACATTAAGGGCGGCAGAACTATAAAGACTGATGGAAACCCCGCAAAATACTCTACAATCTCAACAATAACTCTCGTATATCGTACCTGGAAATACGGCTCGCTAACATCAGCCAAACCCACTCAGGAATTCAATCACAGGCGACGAGTCCTCTTTGCTATTAATCACTCCGCGCTGAGCGAACATTCTACGTATATTATTCTTCAATCTAACTTTTGTCGTCTGCACTCAAAAATTCCCAGGGGTACAATGTTTTTCAACACAATACTATCATTTCCCCCCTCTAATAGACGATCCCTCTTAAAACCTGGTATATCAAAATAGATCTAGATGCTTTGATCTACCCACATATTCCACATTTAAATTTCCGAAAAGCAATTCACACAGCGAAGTTGTACGCCCTCCAGCGTCATATGACTTACTGTAGCGTAAGGAGTCCAGATTTGAGCGTAATATTCAAGATGAGGACTCGCATAGGCTTTTTGAAACAGCAAATATATTCCTAGCTCTGGAAACACTAACCTCCTTTTCGCTGAAAACATACATGCATTCCGATGTACTAATAAATCTGTTGGAACACGCCACCAGCTTTGATACCGCCACTGTAATCCACAAACGTACGTTCATCGAGAACAATCAGGCACAGAACGATCCTACGGGTTACGCCGCGGGATGTTAGTAATTTTCACGCTCAGGGTACCTTGAGTAAAATGTGGATGAGCATCTGAGAGGTTGGTAGCCAATAATAACACCATAGGGAAGCCTAGGTGAGTTCTTCTCCTAACATCATAACTGGACATTCAGGGAACGATCAGGAGACTCTAATAAAACGAAAGCGCTTAAATCAAACAAACAATCAAACAAGTGTTCTAGGAAATGTTGGAATATTCGCAACGACAAGATGGCGCCGAGGTTGAATGTCCGATAGAAAGACTACCCAAAGCACAGATAAACCATCATCCTAAGCAACAATACATCAGTGGTTCACACTGATGCTCAACTCCCATAAAATCACGAAGAGAAAAAAGCCCTGTATAGCAAAAGAGAAGGAAAAAAGGAGGGGAGAAGAGGACCTAACAATTAAAATAGTTGTCTATAATCAAGCAGACGGCATTAAGATGCCTAAACCTTGTAAACAAACAACCCAGCTTCAAGTGAAAGTAAGGCAATTTCATGACCGTAACATTGGAAACCTGCTACTGACTTGAGTGGATACGATAATTTAGTAGCGGTGATACACACTCAACCGATCAGTCTGTCTCCCACGTAATATACCTGTTCAATTGCAGTTG